>KZ820076.1:0-24196 GCA_003144235.1 Violaceomyces palustris | reverse complement strand
AATTCACTGGCTTAATCTCTTAGATTCCAGAAAGTGCTACTTGTGTACAGGAGTGGATGGATAGATGTGGAACAGAAGATGAAGGGAAGGAGGGAAGAGAAGGGTTTATATTCCTTATGAGCTGCCTGATCTCTGAGATCCAGAGGTCAGATCAGAAGTCATCCTAGATCAGGAGACAGTACATCAGGTGAGGGGAACAGAAGAACTATACAGTTCTGATCACTGGTGAGGTAAAAGTTCGCAAGGAGAGGATTACAGCTAATTCAGCCAGATAACTAAGCAGAGGTCAGGATCAGGAAGGGAGACAAGTATCTAACAAAGCCTGGTCAGTGAGCATCAGGTAAACCGGGCAGGAAAGCCAGAAACCTTACACTTATAGAGAAAGAAATCTCTAGTGGAAACGTATAGTGGAGAGTGTAACAGAGGAGAAGTGTAGACTCAATTCTAGTTTTAGAACGTAGAATTTAGATGTAGTATCCAGGTGAAGCTAGAGGAAAGGGGAAAAGTTTATGAGAGAGATGGAAGTGGGAAGAACTCAGGGAGAATGTACCTGTATTCCAATCTTCCAAATAGGGGGATCCTATAGTGGAATATGTTGTCTGTACATGACTGAAGTGCCGGGAAGAAGAAGAATAGAGATGAGGTAGGAGTGAAGATAAGGTTAGTAATAGCCTTCCTTTACAAGTATCTAACAAAGCCAGGTTAGAGAGCACCAGGTGTTGAAGTTAACTTGATTGATCCCTGCTCAAGCAATCTCCCGATCAAGGCAGTCACGTGAGATCACCCGATCAGATCACCGATCTTATCACGTGCAAGATCGATCAAGACATCAAGTGAAATTGCGAGGCCGTCTTCTACCACCAAGACGTCTCTACTTTCTGCTGCCAAGACAGTTCATATCATTCTGCCCACAGACACCCTCAAAACCATGGTTCACAAACAAATGAAGATCTTCCTCCTTCCCTAGGGTCCCTCAGAAGATCTCTGAGACAGAACAAGGTCCCTCTCCGCCAGGAACGAGGGTCCTGCACCTCAGAACCTGAACTCCAAGGATAAGCGAAGCTAGGGCTCCCTCTTGGGTAAGTTGCCCCAGAAGAAGATCATGCAAACTTAGCTACAGGCACTACAGGTTAGCTAGGACCGGGGATAGAAGATCTTCCACCCCGTCAGGTGTCATGATTCAGGTACAGGATGAGATAGAGGAAACTGTGAAGAACAACAGGAACCGCCAGGGCAGAACCAGGCAATCCCTTTACCTCTCCCCTTAGTTTCTACGGCAAACAATGATCAGAAGGATCATCCCCAATCCAGACGTGTAGAAGATATGAATAGAGGACAATTCACCATCGTCAGAACATGGAATAAATAAGGAATTTTCCCATCATCATTGTTACCGTAGTGTACTACTCCTTCTCTCCCCATCTGAGCTCTCCTGAACTCATCCCAATACACTCAGAACCGGATCTCTGAACTTTGACACTCCCGCTAGTCATCCCTCAATCACCCCTTCCTTGAACACCAGGCAAGCGAGGCAGGAAAGCCCGAAACCTTACATTCCCTCACAATGACATTGTTTCAGGTATATACTGCTTGCTAAACATCTTTTGAAATTCTCTCTCTGTAAGATTGAATACTCTTTGGTTGTAGTATTTTCATCCAGTTCTCTTCTGCTGAGTTAGGCTTTCTTGCAACATGGACTAGTTGATGGAATGCTAGATATTGAGTGCCCCTCCTTTCTTCAGGAAAAAATTGGGTGAAGAGCATCACTTTTACAGAAATTGACTGGGACTCACTTCCTTCCTTTATGGTAAGCTGATAGATAATGTATGGGGAAGTGACTCTATGCAAAGAGTCACATGGCATTGTATTGCGGGCAGTTTAAGACGATGGGATTGATGAGAGCATGTGGAGTGAAGATTTGCCGGGGTGATTTGGATTGATTGATTCAAGCCATTCCGGTTGGTTGTGGATAAGCCTCATTTCGGAAGATCTCCGATAGATGATATGAACTACCTTGGCACGTTTGGGTCATCTGGTGCAATTTACCTGAGCCACCTCAAAAGGTGTCTCTAGAAGTGATGAACACCATTTCCAGATCATGTTGCTCAAACACCAACTTGACTCGCAAGAGATACCTTATGACAGATAGTATGGTAGAGAGCCAGTGCACTGTTGGAAAAATACACGCAAACGATGAGATATCATACTTCGACCGTTTTACAAGAGATCCTGATCGTTACTTCCCAGAGGCGTTACTCAAGGAAAGTTTAAAGCGAGGGGAGCGAGATCTTCTGGTTCGGAATCGGCTGCCATCGAGGCGAGAAATCCTGTGCCTACTCCGCACTGAGCCGATAGATCCACGCCGATTCGCAGACATCTATGCATGGTTCAGATCAGATTTGGATCTGGACATCGTTAAATCGCTATAGATACATGAGTGCCCATCAAAGAGGGAGTGGAGTGGCTCCGAGACGAAGTTTTCGCTCGATTTGACAAGGTGATCACTCGAGCTCTTGCGAGCTCACAGCCCGCATCAGCTCCGTGTAAAACTCGACCCCCTTGACGAGCGTGTCGATTTGCTCGTTCTCATTCACGGTATGAATGCCACTCCCACCAGAGGGTCCTCTATTTTCTTCCAACGAGGAAGGAGAGAATCTGAAGACATGCTTTGAGAGCCTGTAGTACGATTTACAGTCAGTGTTGCCGCCCATCAGATCGGGGGCAACCAAAATGCCCTCCTCTGTGCCCCCGGCAGACTTGACCCTCCATGTCTTTCTAATGATCGAGGAAAGCAGCTTCCATGGTTTAGCATCGCCAAGTGGAGTGTTGGGGGCAGGTTCTAGTGCCGAGTCGAACGCATCAGAAAGAACAATTTCTCCGTTCATCTTCTGTTGGAAGCCAGAACTTGGCGTGAACTGGAGAGAGCTATTCGACCATCCATCAATGCTCAGGCGATTGGCTTCCGCAAGGGCAAGGACAGTGTGGAAAATATGATCCCTGACGGCCTGGACCGAGCTTCCGGGCTCGATACGGTGATTTATCACTGCGGTTGCCTCCTCTGGTAACGCGTTAACCTTGACGCCTCCGCTAATGAGGTCAACTGCCTGCGTTGTCAAGAAGGGGACCTGCTGATCTTGATCCAAAAGTTTGAGAACTTTCTCCTTTACCTTCTCCAGCTCCGCTTCTCTGGACCATCTCCTGGGCAGAAGCGCCCGAAGGAAGGTTTTACCTGCCATTTCCAAAGAGTGCTTGGTTTTTTCTAGCTCTCTCAGAGCCTTCGAAAGCTTTTTGTCGATGTAGGGGGCATCCCTGACGCACTGCAAGAAATTCAAGGCCGGATTTCCATCCAGTCGCAGAATAGGTCGGTATGGATTGGTCTCGATAGCAGTGATCAGCTTCGCAAGATAACCAATGCTAGTGTGAGGCCTCGGCATGCTAGAGTGACCTCCAGGTGTGCGGACAGTGATTCTCGCGTCCTGTTCCACGAGGATTGACGGCGATGAAAAACATGTCGTGCGGGCCGATGTCATCAGGAACGGCAGGAATAGCGGAAGAGAGATTAGCCAAAGCACTTGAGGTTCTCCATGGAGAGGAGCTCCCAGAAAGTAGGAAGCAGGTAAACTCACCAAGTATCCCTTCTCTCCAACAGCAGGGGCAGCGACGGGGATGCCGAGACCTCCATTCTCTGGGTCATTAGCTCTGACCACCGTTCCACCTTCATCAACAATCATTGCGATTCCATCTTCGCCATAGATATGCTCAAGGTGTTGAGCAAGTTTCCCCCCTCCTTCGGTACCTGCGCTTTCTTCGTCAAACCCGAAGGACGCGATCAAGGTGCGCTCA
The DNA here is from genome assembly GCA_003144235.1 of Violaceomyces palustris. Taxonomy (NCBI): domain Eukaryota; kingdom Fungi; phylum Basidiomycota; class Ustilaginomycetes; order Violaceomycetales; family Violaceomycetaceae; genus Violaceomyces; species Violaceomyces palustris. Next base: position 20,353 of record KZ820076.1, on the reverse strand, counting down.
TTCTCGAAGCCAAAAGCGAGGAGAGCCTCGAGTGATGCCAAAATTGAGACAAGTGAAGCTGGATGTAAAACTCAGTGATTCGGTCAGAAGATGGGGTTCCTTCGTCAAGGAGCTCTACTTTTAACGTTGAGCTCACATTTTGTATCGCTCGCTCCGCGGCCCCAAACGAGCCCTAACTCTTCATCGATAAAGCCAGAAAAGGGCGGGTGGACCCATTGGTCCAAGGTGGTGACATCTACTGGCACAACATCTGAAGGTCGGCAAGATTGTCGGTTCAGGTTTTGTGACTTCAGCCTTTCAAGGCTATTCATCAGGCTATCAACTAAGATCACACGCCAAGTATCGGCCAAAGAGATGACTGACCTTGGTGGGCCATGAAAAGTACGGGCTTCAGACTCTTGTTCCTTCCCTGCCAAGTGAAGAGCAAGCCATTCTCATTCACCAGCTCCTTCCTTATTCCAGATCCTTGGGCATGGACCAGGGGGAATGCTAATTCGAGATAGTCTCTGAAGGGGGCAAAGACCTGATTCCATCTCATAGGGTCTTCGGCGACTGTAGGCCACCCATCATACACCGAGGTATCGATCTGGACCGCTCCAGATAACGCGAGGGAAAGATTGGAAGGTGAAGGAAGTTGGATGGGCTCTAGGTCGGACGAGTAGGGAGGCTGTTGTGGGCATACGTTAGAGATCGTCGTCCGGGGCCAGATGAGGGAGCTACCTTGAAGGAAGAATCCAAAATAAAAGAAAGCAAGGGAGATGAAGGCTGCTAGGCCAAGTACGGCGGTACGGTCGGCTGGTGGGACTGGTAACTCGTCGATCTGATGAGTCAATCTTCTATGATGAGCTGGAAGTAAGTGTGGTTTGGAGTCGGCGAGAGGGTTGATTGGCGGGTTGGATTTCTCTTCATGGTCCATGTTGCTCGTGGTAAAGGCGTAGCAGTCGGGATGGATAAAATCGTATGAAGATGACAGGGAGGGAGGGAGGGATGGGATGGGAAGGAAGGAAGGAAAGACAAGCGAGAGGATGACAGAGGGGGATGACTGTTACACTAAAAGGATTGGGATCTAACGTAGAGGAATGTGAGTCTGCTTCGAGATGTGTGTGTTCAACGTACAGTATGAACTGTACAACATACAGTACGTTGTCTTTATGACGCAAGGGACGGATGGATGAAGTCGAAGACGAAGATGAAGGCAGATACAGGGGCAATGCTCTCTTTTTAGGTTGGGATCTACCCCAGTCATGTGGACAAAGAGCCACAAACTGTAGCGATACCATAACTGTGGAGAGATAGGGTCTATCATCAGTGAAGACAAAAATCTCGAGTTTCTTATCTCCCAAGCGGAGAGCCAGGCAGTACAGAGCGTCCTGGCCACTCTTCCATCGTCATGAATGACATCGAGTCAGCTTTGAACGCCGCTCTTGGAGTCGGCGGTCATTCAAATGCGAGCCGGATGGACCTTTGTTTCGGCCACGAACTACCTCTGACCACCTTACGGACTTTGACTCAACAGGCATGGTTCACAAGTCCTATGGCAGTTGTTCCAAATCAGAACGAGTGGAATAAATAATAATAATATGACTGCACGATCATCTCCTTGCAGGGTTCCGTCCACAAGCGCAGCATGAGTCGGTCGGAGGAGGTCGGACAGTTGGTCTGGAACGGCACTCTTCCCTGCCACTGATTGACTGCATCTTGGTACGATGCTCAGAGCATCACCTGGAAGCCTTGGTTACGTTGGTTGAGCTCTCCCTGGATCCGGCGAACCCTGCCAATCAAGTTGGTGCGGGCGTGGATTTGCCAGAAACCCGAATTACTGGATTGACAACAACTGCCACCAAGCCTGACCCAAACCAACACCCGTGCTCTTCCCTGATCCATGGTATCTCCCAACGAATAGGTAGCCACCAGAGTAATGATTCCAAAGGTGTCAGGCGAACGATGCCATCATCCTTACCGCCTTCAATCATCAGAGCCTTATCCTGGCCAAGACATGCTCTCGGCCCAGAGTGTTCATCGTTCTAAAACGCTAGATCAGCTGCCTCCCGAGCTCATCACTGAGATTCTGCTTCATCTCCTTCCTTGCATTGCCAGCCCCCCCTCCCCTTCCACATCCCCACCGGTTCCGAGTTCAAAACTTTCGAGCCTGCAAAACTCGACCTCGTCCCTCACAGATTTGGCTCATGCTTCCCTGGTCTCAAGCTGGTTGCGTCGACTAGTGATCCCGATTTTGTGGAGATCGCCCATCTTGACATCGTTGTCAAGCGTTGCAAAATTCGCTCACTCCCTCGCATCGCAGCCCTTCCAGCCCAAGACCTCGCCGCCCTTCGGTTGCCTCGTCCAATCCCTCCATCTTCCCTCGTACGATGGCATCCTGGAGAGATCCGACACTTCCGGAGATCAGCACATCTATGCCGATTCGCTTAGGAGGATCTTTGACCTCACGCCAAACATCTCCTCCCTCAGCATCGGTCATTTCACGCCTGGGGGTAGCCTTCACCAGTTTTTGAACGATTCGACGATATGTAGACCCCAAAATGTCACCCTTGCCAACCTCGGCTACTCGACGCCCCCATTCTCGTCCTTGCACTTGACGCCTCTGGAGCGTGTGCAACGCCTTCACCTCATCAAAATTCTACCCCCGCCGACCCTGATCAACTTTATCTGTGGGAACTGTTCGATAAACCCAAACCAAAAAGGGAGAATCGAAGGGCCATCCGAAAACTTGACTCACATCAGGCTGTCACTCCTGCCCGCCGATTCGTTGCTTAACTTTTCAGGCTTTCTTGAATGGAGGAACGAATCTGACGCCTACGAGTCATTGCCTTACGCTATGCGGCTTCGGTCGCCCGCACCTCGGCCACCCTCTGGGCCCTTGAGGAGGTTAGCGGCCCAAGAGGCCCTCTACTCTCTTGCCAAAGGTTCTCCCAGATTAAAAAACCTCAAGCTCTTGATGCTAGAGCTAGAACCTTTGGAACACTCGCCCACGAATCACATCCCTAGATTTGATGGGGCGACATCTCTGGACGGAGCTGTGCCAATAGGCGAGAGGGGAAGGGAGGTAGAAGGCGATGCAAAACGGCGAGCCTACTGGAAGTCGATCAAACAAGGCAAAGAGGCTCTGATGATGGTGTTTGCGGAAATGAGGGGTAGGCGTTCATCTTCCCCAAATTTGCAAGTCGAAACGCTCAAACGTGAGCTTGGAGCTGCCGAGGGCCACGTCGAGGGAAACGCCTTGGCCGAGCGAGAGGCTGGTGCAGAAGTGAAGGAATGGGTTGAAGAAGGCGCACCTGGTCAGGTTGAGGTCCGCTTGGTGGTGAGGGAAGGAAGCAGGGGGTGGGACAAAGAAGAGATAAAGTTTGACTTCATGTGCCAAGCGGGTCTTCCTAGTGGACGAGCTGCCTCGCAAGCTGATGGAGAGGAGGGAGTCTGGTCAGACGTGGATGCTTTCAAGGCTCTCAGAGATGAGGAGAGGAGAGTGAGGTAGTGTGGTTGTGAACAGGGCCACAGGGCCAAGCTTGGAGGGAAAACGGTCCATGATGACTGACTGTTACACGAGTCTGGAGCTGGGGGAATGGGAAGAGGCTCCCGTTGTTGAGCAAGCGGACAAGCGGAAGGAACTCGAAGAACTCTCCTTCCTTATTCAGCAACCCTTGGGAGAGCTTCAGATCATCTGGTCTGACGGACAAACTCAACGGCGGATGGCTTCCTAAGGCGAAGCAGAATCAAAGACCCGCGACAGTAACGGACCATTGGACCAGAGGATGGGAACGATCGAAGGACACTCCTAGCTCGTTCCGCCTAGGGATTGGCTAGGATCACGACGAGGTCGTGCGGCCTGACTGGGGATGAAAGGAAGGCCAAAGAACGACGGACTTTGTAGAAGAGGAATGGTGTGACCCCTCCGACGACGGTAGATTGTCTTTCAGATTTACGTGGCTTGGTCATGCTATGGCCTCCTGCTATGACGATCCATCCCAGAAAGCCAGAAGATGGATACAACCTCATTTTCGCTTCTCGCGGGCTCTGCAGAGGGCCATCATTTAGTCCTACGTCTAACCCGTCTTGGCACAAAAGAGCCGCTCGATAGGTCCACCATCCAATCTGTCATAACCATCCTTCATGGGTCCGTGCTCTTCATCGTCCTCATCACCACTTGAATAAATGTCGGGCGTGGCCAGGATCCTCCTGCTTGGCTGCCGTCTGATCACTTAATCTAATTCCTTTTGGCACCTTTTGCCAAAGACTCCCTCATCCTCGCTCCGATTCTTGAGGTCTGGAATATCCTCCCGACGATCCAGTCCTTGAGCCAGATGGGCATATAATAGCCGAGCCAAGCACCGAAACTCCTGGATCCGGAAGTGATGTAGGCCCTTGGGCATTTCTTGACCAGTTCCTTTCTCACATCTCTGGCAAAGATGTCGGTTGGGGTGGGCTCAGGCTTGCCAGTCTGGGAATAGTTCGCTCTCTTGAAGATCATGTCCTCGACATCCTTGTAGAACGAGTCGGATGAGACTGAAACGTTGGAGGATCCTGCATCACCGATGCTTGACCTGATGGCGCCGGGTGCGACGACGATGACCCTGATGCCAAAGCCGGCCAACTCGAGCCTGAGGGCATCGCTGAGGGCGTGAACGGCGGCTTTGGAGGCCGAGTAGGTGGCACCGTAGGGCAAAGCGGCGTAGGCGGCTGTCGAGCCGATGTTGACGATCTTTCCACCCCTGCCAGACTTGATCATGAAAGGTGCGACGGCCTGAGTGACCGAGATGAGCCCAAAAAAGTTGGGCTCAAACGTGCTCCTCATCCTCGAGAGGTCGGTCTCGATAACGGGGCCGACAGCGAGGTTTGTGCCAGCATTGTTGATCAGGATATCGATCCTTCCCGAGGTCTGGGAGGTGACGAGATGGACGGCGCTTTTCACGGACGCCTGATCGTTGACGTCGAGCTGAACCCTCTCAATACCCGAGGGAAGCTGAGTCAAGCTCTGGAGGTTCCTGGCGGTGGCAAAGACCCAGAACTTGTCCGGTGAGTTGGGGAGGTGGTTCAGGCTATCAAACTCGATGGCAAGCGCTCTTCCGATCCCAGAGGAGCAGCCGGTGATGAGCACGACCTTTCTTTGATCTACAGCCGGCGATGCCCCTGAAGCTGAGGATGGGTGGTCGGAGGACATGGAGGGTTTGTTTGGCGGAAGAGAGGTTCGGTTGCTTTGACAAGGGAAAGGTAGGCGGGGCTTCTGACAGACCTTGGGGTCGGGAGAGGGACAGGAGAGATGAAGAAGGAATAGGACAGGGAGGTGGATGGATGGGAGAGGGGGAGAAGGAGGGTTAGGGAGAGGGAGAGGGAAAGAAATACCGGATCATGAGGCGAATCCATTCATCCGGCTTGAAAGAAATCTTGAACCGAGTAACCGCCGACGCCGACGCCGCCAACCATCTCTCCCTTTATGGGCACGGACCTCGTGCTCCCCCATCAACCGACCTTGCAGCTGCCACACCACGCCGCCACACGATTCCATGTCATACCTCACCTTACCATACCGTAGCAACACTACCAAATCAGATCACCAGCAAGAGACGGCGGCGAAAAGTTATTTTTTTTTTTGAAGAGGAGGGATGGTGAAGAGCATCGTCCCCCTAGAACAAGCTGATCTTGTCACTTCAAGTCAGCACGCAAGCTGACAAGCACAGCTCCCGTATCCATCAGTCGGCATTTTCCGTCCGCCACACGACATCCTCCTTCGTATCTAGGTTAGAAATGACAAACCCTTACTACCCTCAAGGGGGCCCATCTTTGAAAGGGATGGCAAACCTCATCAAGAGCAGCGACAGTGAGTCAAAACGTCACATCCGTCACCTCTCTGTCAGACTCTGGCTTTGGTCTCTATGGTTGGCGGCATTCACATCCGTGCTCACCAACCCCGGTCCCCTTCCTCCCCACTTTGCTTCAAGCCATCAGCTAAAAACATCATCATCATGGCAGGCGCCGGAATATCAACCTCGGCGGTGCCGCCTATACCCGACTTTAGGTCGCCATCCACCGGACTCTACGCAAACCTGGCAAAGTATGACCTCCCTTACCCGGAAGCCATCTTTGACATCTCCTACTTTCATCAAAAACCCCAGCCTTTCTTCACCCTCTCAAAGGAGCTCTACCCAGGAAAGTTCAAGCCCTCCCTGGCCCATGTCTTTTTCAAGTTGCTGCACGATAAGGGAAAGCTCCTAACCGTCTTCACCCAGAATGGTGAGTCTTCCTTTTCCTCTCTCCCCTCTCTTTCTCCCTCCCTCGCACTCTCCCGCTACCCCACAATCTCCTTCCAGTACCCCTTTCTTTCTGCCGAAGATTCCCTCACCTCCATGACCTTTTCTACCTCCCCACCCCCCCCCCCCCGAAAATGAAATAAATTTTAAATGAAAAAAAATCAAAAACAAAACAAAAAACGAAATCGCACTGCGACTGGATATGGAGCAGTTGATACATTGGAAAGGATAGCGGGTTTGCCCCCATCCTCGATCGTGGAGGCTCACGGTTCCTTCGCATCCTCCACCTGCACCAAGTGCAAGAGAAAGGTCGATGAATCATGGATGAAGGAAAAAGTCCTGAGGGGAGAGATAGCGTATTGTCCTCACCCAAAGTGCCCCTCCGCACTCTCAAAAGTCGGGGCTCACTCAGCGTCGTCTTCACGCGCTCTGGTCAAGCCGGACATTGTCTTCTTCGGCGAAGGTCTGCCGAAAAGGTTCTTCGAAAAGGTTCGAGATTTCAAGTCTTGCGACCTGCTCATCGTCATGGGCACATCTCTGCAGGTGGAACCTTTCGCTTCGTTGATAAACGCTGTCCCAGAAAGCTGCCCTAGAGCCCTGATCAACTTGGAGAGGGTAGGAGAGCTTGCCGCTTACTCTGGTCACGGGATGAGTTCCACAATGAGAGAAGAGGGTTTCGATTTTGAAGGCTGCACGTTGGGAGGCAAGCATATGGCAAGGGATTTCTTCTTCCAGGGGAAGGCAGACGACAGTGTTAGACTACTTGCCAGGGAATGCGGCTGGGAGGTGAGTCTGATCTTGGTCATCCCTTCTCATCTGGGAAACTTGTGTCGGTCTACGATCGAGACTTGACAAAAAGTCTGACCGTGGTGCATCTCATCTTCAACGACAGGAGGAGCTCCAAGCACTACTCAGGGAGACTTACGACAGGTTAGACAGGGAATGGGGACTGGGACAGACTCAATCTCAGAATGACACAGTGACGGCGCCAGCTGGCTCCGCTTCCACTGATCAAATCGACGATCTCGATGTCTTGGCAAGCAAGCTAGGTTCGACGGGCCTCGGCGAGGCGATTCATCTTGCAAAGAAGGATGGAGTGGATTCTTCAGAGTACGCTGCAAGGCTTGTCGAGAAGCACATCAGGGACCTAATCGAGAAAAATCAATCGGAAAACAAGGCGGCGTCCTCTTCCCCCTCAACTCCTCACGACAACCTACCTTCCAGACCATTGGTAGTCGGCTTGCAGGGTCCGCACGCTTGTGGTTAGCTTCTTCCATGTTTACGATTGGTTGTTCTGAAATGACTTCACGAGCGAATTCACATTCTTGATACATCCCGTCAACCGGAAAGCTAACACACTCCCTTCTAAAAACTCTCTTTTATTTTCTCTTCCCATAGGCAAAACAAGGATCGCCAACAAGCTCATTGGATTGCTAATGGAAGGCTCCAAACCTCTCCGGGCCACACTCCTTTCGATTGATGGTGAGGCTAGCCGCATGAGATTGGCATTCCCTTGCTATTCGTTGCCGCTTCTTCTTCTTTCTTCTAACAATCCGTTTTCAATCATGGCGCTCCTCTGCTTTGATCAAAACCTTAAGATCTATCTTCATCGCCGACCGAGGCAGATCCAACGACGAGTTCGATCGATGACCAAATGATCCCGCAAGAACCAACTCAACTTGGGACTCATCACTTGGGGCTGGGTAGGCGAATGCTAGAAGTCTTCAAAGGCATTGATGCGACTGGAGAAAGCGACAAAGACGAGAATCTGTCTGAGGGGAAGGCTCAAAGTCCAAGCTTGCTAAAGTGTAGCGGATCCTGTGAGGATAGCGAGGTGGGAAAGCAGCTTGGGATTGTGCCACAGAGACCTGTCGATGTGTTGATTTTCGAAGGCTGGTTCCTGGGTTTCTTACCTTTGGAAGAGGAAGTCTTAAGCAAGCATCTTCAGGTCATCAAAGATCGAGGAAAACTGGAGGACGACAAAGGGCGCCAGGCTTTCCGCAAAGATTATGATACCAACTCAATTAGGTTGTTGAACAATAGGCTTAGAGACTACAAGGACAGCTGGTATGGCTTCATCGATTGCTTCGTCCAATTGGTTCCTTTTGCGCCGTACAAGATGGATGAGGATCATTCTGTGGCGTCGAAGCCTTTCAACATCCATTTGGCATGGTGCTTGGATGCTAAGAACAGGCAAGGTGATGGAGGTCTCGAAGAAGAAGAGGAGCTGATAGAATCTGTTGCTAGGTTAGTCCTTCCTGTACAAAGTTCCATTCCTCGACCCAGCAGCAATGCTGGATACCCGATGCGATGCTCAAGGCTGACTTTAGATTGCCTCTCTTTTCCCCCACTTCCCTCTCTCTCATTTTGCTTCAAAATTGAATCCTTTTCAACTCGAAACCAGACTGATGCCATTATTCGAGCTTTATTCTGAAGGGATTTGTGAAAAGGGCCAGAGGTGGACTGGAAAGAGTCTCAGGATCAGTTTGGATCAGTCACGAGATATCTGCGATATTTCTTCCCTCTGACGATCCGCTTTTTTTCTTGAAACCGCTACTTTCCAAGCCCTTGAGGACGCAGAATCGTCCAAGCACCTTAGTCAGTGGCCGACTGTGAATAAATACGTGGGTTGATAGATTGAGAGGGAGATAGTTGAGGGAAGATTGACTTCATCTTGAAACATCGATCATGCATTTGGAGGAGGAAGAGAGGAGCAGAGAGAGGTAGGTGGAGGGAGAAAGGCCGGGTTTGTGAGTTGAAGTCGTGCGTACTTGCTGGGTACATGCATGGAAGGAAGTCCAAAGAGGGGGGGATATTGCTGCAAAGGATTGCTGAAGGGAATGGGACAAGGAGGGGGAGGGTCTGAGATGTGAGGATGTTTCCCTTTCCATCGAAGCACTACCCTTTCAGGCCGAAGAGGTTGGGAAAGGTGAATGTTCGCGGGAAATGCGAGGCTAGGTGTGCTTTCCTTCAATCTTTTGTCATCCAACAACCGACGAGGACGAGACTTCTCCGCTCCTCATTAGCCTCAGTATTCGCTTGAGCTCAGAAGAGACGCCAGATACTTCCTCTTGCTGTTCCTGGCCAAGCCTTTCGTACTTTTCGAGCCTCTCCACCAACTGTCCAACACTGCCTTGAATAAACTTTTCGATGGCTATTTTTTGGGCCTCCAGCCCCTCCAGAACCTCCTTCAATCTCTCCTTCTCTCCCTCCTTGACGCTGAAGGCTTCCTCCATCTCCCTCTTCACTTCCAACAGCCTGTTGGCGTTCCTCAAGTTTTCCTCATTCTTCAACCTGACATCATCCCTAAGTCCCTCCACATCCTTGACAAAGCTCTCCCTAGTTGTCTTCCAGGAGGAGGCCAAAGCTTCGTACTGTGCCTCAGCTTTCCCCTTGAGGCGCCTCTCCTCGCCGAGTTGCTCTTCAACCTCCCTCACCCTGGTGCCCCACACTCTCGAGCTTCTCCCGAGCTCTTTGACCTCGGCTTCGGCTTTCCTTGCCCTCTCAAGGGCTTCAGACGCTTGCCGCTCCTTGCGCGCCATCATTTGCGAGTTGGTGTCATTCTCCAACCTGGATCTCGACAGGGATTCCTTCGTCTCTTCCAGCTGCCTTTGTAAAGCTGAACAGCTCCTCTGCGAGGTCCGCAGCAACGATTTCGTCGCCTCGAGCGACTGCCTTGTCTCTTGCAGCTCTGTGGTCAGTTGGTGGATCACTCTGGAGGTCCCTGACCCCTGACCAGCGCCGTTGGGCGAATGAGGGCCGCCGTTCCCGCCATTGTGATTAGGGCTGATGTTGGTGACAGCTAGAACACCGTTCGCTTGCTGCGTCAAGGTCGCGACCCGCCTGCTTTCACTGGCAATGGTAGGCGAAAGGAAACCTTCGGCGGAGGAGGCCAGAGCCATGTTCCTGTTGGACTCTTTAACTGTCTTCAGACCGGTCACACTGTTGAGACCGGATTCGAATTGATTGACGCTTGATATTGGCGGACTCAGCGAACCTGACATGGAATCGTTACTGTCTTTCCTATTTCTTCTCCCTCCGCTTGCGCTCGAGTTGCTCAAAGCTGGGCTTGGCGCCCTCTTCGGAGTCGAAGCACTCGAAACACTTACCCTCCTTGTCGGCGTACGGGTTCTTGAAGGAGAATCCAGGGGAGAATCTTCCCGCTTCTCGCTCCCACCCACGTTTCCGCTGCTGGCGACAGAGGTAGACAGCCCGAGGCCAAACGCAGGCAAGGATGATCGACTATTTTTCGCCAGGGTGGTACCAGCCACTCTAGATTCTCCTCCAGTCAGACCAGCGCTGCTGCTGTTCCTGCCTTGTTGCTCCAGGACGGCGATCAGAGCATTCTTTTGCCGCAATATGTGTCTCATTTCCTGCAGCTGGGCTCTTAAACTTTGGCCCGAGGCATCCTCATCGGCTGACTGTGTGCCAGAAAGGCCATACATAGGGATCTCTCCCTCCCCCATCTTGACTACCTGCGTTTCCGAGCTCGGCCCCTCGGGATCAACCTCTGGTAAATCGTCCAAAACCCCTAGCCTCGGGCTCGGCTTTGCACCATGAGTCTGGGCTGTATCGGCGACGGAGGCTACGACACGGGTTGAAAGCGGCGCATGGTTTGTCTCGGCTGAGCGAGCCTCATCGAGGGCCTAACGCATTTATGGAAAAAAAGAGGGGGAAAAAAGAGCCAGAGTACGATGAATCCTCGCTTCTTCTCTTATCTCGGTGATCATGAGACATTCACTTTACCATAGACTCACTTCGATGACGGCCATGCTTTCATCCCAGTCGAACCTTGGGCACGACAGTCTATTTTCTGCGAGACCCTTGGCGCATTCATCTGCTAGTGTCTTTGCAGTGGACAGAGCCTCTTCGTCAGATCTAGTTGAAGAGTTACCCCACCTGGTCATCATAGCAACCCAGACACTCCCTCTTTCCGCCTTTTCGATCAGGTCCCTGGCGTGCATCGCATTGAGCTTGCGAGTCAAAAAGGGATCTAAAACGATGGCTCTGATAGGCTTGGCCTCAGGTGAGAGGGGCTTCGGAGATTCAATGAAGCTGATGATCGCCTCGCAAACCTGGCTGGCATCCATCGAAGAGTCTGTAGGAGAGCAACAGACGAAAACAGCATCGAAGTCGCCCCGAGAGTGCGGGAGATCCTCCAAAGAATCGTAAATAAAGACCCGATTCTCATCGTTGGTCAGTGTCCTTGACAGAAGATTGTCTCTTGGGCTTGGAGATAGCCCCAGAGATCTGGCCAGCGCTTCATCTTCCTCGACAAGAGAGGCATGGGCTCTGCCAACCTTGCACCGAGGCATGATATGGGGTAGCAGGCCTACCACGGCATGCTTGGCCATAAGATGGGCAGTCTTTGGACTCGAAGATGGTGCGCTCTGATCCGAAGACGCTGGGAGGCTGGAGAAGAGGAGGGAGGGGAGAGGAGGGGAGATGGGATCGATCGGTTCATCAAAATGTCAGAGAGAGGCTGACAAAAGAGGAGAAGGGGGATCCAGAATTCGAGATCTATGGGACAGAATTTTCCAACCGGCATCGTCCCAAAGCTAGATTCGTTTTGGCCTTTCTTCATTTTTCAGACTCACCTGCTTGAGACGGGCTGAGAGTCGTTGTCGTTTGAATTGATAGCGCCCCCAGAAGCTTTCACGCCGTGAGCAAAAACTCCTTCGGCGCTAGTGACCGAGTTACTGCCAGATCTGAACCTGGAGAACCTTGCAAATCCTTTCTTGGAGCTTGCAGAGCTTCCAGCGATCGAGTGCCTCTTGTTTTCCTTGTCTTTCTCCTTGTCTCTCTCAAGGCTGAGCTCTTCGGTGTTGGAAACGCTCTTGGAGGATGGGAGGGATGGGGTTTGGGAGGTCCGAGCGGTTTGAGGTGTTGTAGAAGAGGACAGCGGCGGTTCTGAAGCGTGTTGGTGAGGTTGACGTATGGCGGTGACAAAGATAGACGCGGAAGGGGAGGAAGAGGCATTAGCGATGAGCCACCGCAGGGGTGCACTCGGGTGGTGCGACGGGGATGGCGAAAAGCGGGGGGAGAGTGGACTCGATGCAGACGAGATGGTCCTCGAAGCTGTCGAAGAAGTGTGAAGGAGGCTTCCAGGTCCAGAGGGAGGATTCGGTGTCTGTGAGAAGGCTGGAGACGAAGGTTGGATGGGGGTTTGCGAGGTTATCGAAGAGTTTCTGGAAGGAAGTGTGATGGGCGGAGGGGGACGGGCAGATCCTGCTGCCTGTACCATGATCGCTGGGGCTAGGAAGGAGGGAAAGAAGGGAAAGAATGTGCCGGGGTTGGAAGGTTGCGGGGAGATCAACTGGGCTAGCCTAGTTTAAGCTGTGAGTTTGTCATGTGGAAGGGAGAGTTACTGCGAGAGGTGAGGGAGAGATTCGGAACGAAGCAAGGTTTTCTAAGGCTGCGTGGTAGTGCGAAGAAAGAAGGTGAAAGAGGTCTTCGTCGTCGTCTTCGTTGCCGCTGCTGCTTTTGCTGTTGATGGCTTCCTAGACGATGCTGGAGGAGGACGAGGAGGGGGACAAATAGAGCGATGAAGGTGTCAAAAGTCAGTCAATGCTTCTGTGAATGAACCATGGTTGCAGGGAAGAGGGAGGAGAAAGTGGCAAGGATCCCAGGGCACGGTCCGTCTTCTGCTGACTCTGTTGGTTGTTTGTTTTCTTTCCCTCGCGCCTCCCCCTCGGCGCCATGCTTCCCTTCTTTTTCCTCCCTCCAAGTCATCTTCCTCACCCTTCGCTGACTGACTCCGTCCATGCACACGTTTCCAAACAAGTGAATCAAAGTTAAAGAAGTCTACTCTGATCAAAATGAATCCGCACCATGTCCTTCAACGGGGTCCACATCGAGCGCACTAACTTGACAGGGCATCCTTGTCATTCCTTTCGTCGTGTTCCAGCTACACGGTCACTGCGGTACGTTGGGTCAAAGATAGCTCGCAGACAAAGAAGGATGAAGTCAAAGGTAACAATGATAGCATTAGGTATCATGATACTACACGCCGAGCTGGAAAGAAAGTGGGGGGAAGATGAAGAGGAAGATCACCTTCGTTCAATCTTTCCAGCCCGTCCAAGCGATATAGATCGATCCATTTCATCCAGGGCACAGAGACAGGGACAGAGACAGCGTCAAGACCGCAGAAAGACTGATCTCTGAGCCCAAGTCGCATCTCAATGATAGAATCAGGTGCGGGAGGTGTCAAACACGATCTATACACAGTCACAGATTGTGATTTGTGGAAATTCGAACGAGAGTGAGTGAGGGGGGACCCACGGGGGGTTGCCGTCACAGCCACTCTTTCGGGAAATCTTTGATGCTCGGGCCGTCTTTCCTTTGGTAACTTCTCTTCTTGGCCTCTCGGACCAGAGTTGGCCTTGGATCAAGTGGGATGGCGGACAAGTCGGGTTGCGGCGACTGTCTCGTCCAAAAGCATGCGAAGAGCATCGTCATTCGATCGCGGGATGGGATTAAGAAAGCGATCCAAAGAGAAATCGGTGTGCGGGTGCGGGTGTGAGCATGGTAGCTTTTCCCTCTCAGACCTTGCTGGTGGGTACATCTACTCACGTTCGCTTCCGCGATCATTTTGTCGAGCGTATCACTACACCATTTCATGTTTTGCCTCTCGCTGGGCAGCGTCTCACAGCTGATGACGATCTTGCCTTGATCGGCACGGTACCTCTCACCAGCGATCAACAGGAGCTTGTGCTGTGCCTTTTCCGATTGGAGAGCTCCTGACTTGAAGAGGTCCGCGATGTTGAAGGAGAGGACAACTTTTCGCGATGCCGGGTGAGGCTCTCCCTGGTAGTGTTGGAACTTGAACCGGAGGAAGGACTCTTGTGTGGGAGGTTTGTACTCCTCCCGGAAAGCTGGTTTGGTTGGGAGCAAGTTTCGCACAAGCAGGGGAGGAGGTGGTATGGCGATGAGAAAGGCGTGCTCTGCTTGATCGTAATCTGGACGAGGGTCTGGGAAAGCCCCTTTGCCACTCTGACTGGACCATCAAGAGGGTATTCTTGGCCATGATGAAGCCACTTTAGCACGTCCACTCATTTTCGTTCGCAGCATCTCTCCCTGCCTCCCTCTCTCTCTCTCCCTCTCTTTCCCTCTCTTTCCCTCTCTCTCCCTCTCTCTCTCTCTCTCTCTCTCTTGGTCGAGCAAAGGCTCACCTGCTAGCTTAGGAATCTCGAATTCTATGGTCCTGTAGAATTGGAGCATCTCCCTCCTCCTCTGGAGCAGCATGTGCCCAAGTGTGGGGACGTCATCAAAGTCGAACTTGGGCATCTTCTTCAAGGCCATCGGGTCGGCGGCATTACGCTGTTTTCGGGGTTTGGCGCAGTTGGGCGCGGATGCATGGAGTAGCCTCGAGGAAGAGGCCGGTGGCTGTGAAAGGCGAGGGAGTGTAGTCGGAGTCCGATAGGCGGAAAGGCGTGTCGCCGAGAGGGTTGGAAGTGACGACATGATGTGCAAGGTGAGTATAGGCGAAGGGAAGGTGATGAAAAGTGGCAAGAGCCTGTGGGATTGACCGATGGGCCGGTGGGTGGCTGGGTGAAGTTGATGTGATGATGTGATGTGTTGGAGAGACAGACGGAGAGAGATAGGGAGAGACGGATGAAAGCTGGAGAGGATGGAGAGCCAAGGCGTCGCACGGGGTGGTCAGGTGGACAGTCACAGCGGTCTCAATGGGTGAGTGGGTGTGGTTGGTGGTGGTTGGTGGTGAGCGGTAGATTGATCTGATCTGGTGGTTTCAGATGAATCAACAGGCAAAGTAAGGCTTTTTCCCATCTTTCCCTCTCTCCTTTTTTTTCTTCCTCCTTCCCTTCTTTCTTCCCCTTGTGTGCCGCCCCCCTCTCTCCCTCTTTCCGCTACTCCCCTCCAGTGTCACGTGATTTGGATCCCGAGAGAGAACTCGGAACTCGGGAGACGAAGGCTGGTAAAGGTCCCCTTTTCAAGCTTGGCTCACCCTGCCACTCCCTCCTCCCTCCTCCCTCCTCCCTCCTTGATCCAACCTCTCTGCTGAATCCACACTCCTTCTCCTCCCTCTTATCGTCTAACCCCCCCCCCCCCTCCCTCTCTCCCGGTCGTGGTCACAACACCACTGGCCAAGGGAACCATCAGAGCCAGCCATGCAAGCTTCCCAAGTCACTGAGGCGGCCTCCAACCAAGTTGAACATCATGTTCTCGGCCAACCAGACCACCACACCGTGAAACAGACTCGAGATCATCATCAAACACTTCCACAACCTCCAGCATCACTGGAAAGACACGCATCATCAAGTGTCGATCATACTAGGCACGACTCTCCGCCTCAAACGTTTCAACACATGCTCGTCCTCTGCGGCGTCGTCGGGAGCGGAAAGTCGACCCTGGCCAGGTCGTTGCATGAAAATTTCGACAGCTGGGTCAGGTGCAATCAAGACGAGCTCGGATCAAGGGACGCTGTGTTTTCCAGGGCAAGGAGGTCCCTCCTAGACGGAAAGAACGTCATCATCGACAGGACCAACATCGATCCACCGCAGAGGAGAACTTGGTTGGATCTTGCCGATTGGGTATCCAACAAGGCTGTCATCCGTGAAAACGCTGCACGATCCCATCAACTTCAGCCCAGTGGCTCAAATCAGGCTTCCTCTTCGACTTCATCGGTCACAACTGACCAAGGAGCATCCAACTCTGCGACGTCAACGTCCGAGCCTCCCCCTTCCTCCGCCAGCGTTAGAAAAAGAGTAAAAGTGCTAGTCACTGCTCTGGTCTTCGACACTCCGTATCAGGAGTGTCAGAGGCGCCTTCGAGCAAGGACCGACCACGAGACGATCCATTCTCCGGAGAAGGCGCTGGAGATACTCTCCATCTTCTCGAAGGATTACGTCAAACCCGATCCCAGCGAAGGATTCCATCATATCGTCCGCATCATCCCTCAGGCCCATCACGCAGGGGCATCCGGGTCGGCTCAGCAAGCTCCAGTCCAATCGGATTCCCCCAATGCCCTGATCTCTGACGCTCAAACGGACCCCATATTTCAATTACCTCTAATCCCAACCAGTTCGGACCTCGAGTCCCTTCTCAGGGTCATAGATTCAGCGCCATTGCATCCAGGCATCCTTCCACCAGCTCCAAGGGGCACAGCGGCGAGAGGAGGGGGCAGGGGGAGGGGTGGAGCGAATGGGAATGTCTATGGTAATGAGAGAGGCAGGGGTAGAGGCCCTTCCAGCTACATTTCTCGAAATCCGGGGTCCGGGCCTGACCAGAATGGCTGGAGAGGACCCAATGCACCAAGGGAGCAAGTTTCTCTCGGTGGCTCAGGAAGGATTTTCCAACCCATGCCAACGGCGGTTAGCCAATCCCACTCCTCTTATTCTGGGATCCTCTCCCGTCCCAGGCCTCCGCATGATGAGGGTGCCTGGGGACCCTCTGCAGTAACAGGAGTCAGAGGACCAGGTGAAAATGAACAGGCTACAAGTTCAAAGCCTTGACAACCTTCTTTCAAGGGATGCTTTCTTTCGCCTCGCTCTCTCCCTCTCTTTCTGCCTGTTTCTCCTTCTCACCCCCTTTTCTTCTCCGCCTATGGGATGGGCTCCTTTTCTCAGCCGACCAATCATCTGAAGAGGGGCAAGTTTGGCAAATACAGACATCGATGACTCGCAAAATTCTCGAATCAGGTTGTTGGTCACTGCATACATGATCCAAGCGAGTCTTTGGATGATTGCCCCATCCAGCGGGGAAATTCGTATCTGGCAAAACTCGAAGGCATCTGATTCCTTACCCTAGATGCTGCGCGTCGATCAGGCAACTTCATCTTTTTCTTTCTCCTTTCCAAGCGATCCACATTCATCCCATGTTTCTCGTCGTGTCCACTTGTACAGTAGTTCTCTCCCAATCAATCAAAAAAGGGGCACTTGTGAAGAGAAGAAATGATCTGCGACTTTCTCAAGCACGACACCTCGGCGTGAAACTGGAAAAGCGCTCTCTGGAAATTCCCGAGACGATCTTCCCGATGCGTGCGAAACGGGGGCAAGCAAGGTGCAAGGAGGGGACCGTATCTGACTGATTAGAATTGGGACCAACGTGACTGGAACCCTTGAACTGCGAGAGGAGGCGAACGGGCAGGCTCAAGGATGGGGGGATGCAGATTGACATGGAAGACTCTGGGAGGGGTTCGCAAAGCGAAAACGATCGAGGAGGAGGATGGGGCAAAGGTTCAGGTGGCTCTCGTGTAAAAAGAAAAGGCAAACGAGGTTGGAGATGGGCATCAGGATTCATAAGGATTTGACCAAGGGGGCTTTGATTGTCAATTCATTATTATCTTTAATTTTGGGGGTGTGATGGCCTTAAAGCCGTGCATGTACGAAAAGGACCGGTTGGGGAACGAGTGCAATCCAGGTGTATCTCTACTAAGCCTTGGGTCATAACCACATACTTCTAGTCTGATTCCCATCTTCAAGGAAACTACCGTCATCGTCAACATCGACGTCACCAGCGCTCATGGTTGCATCCCTTTTCTCCATCCTCCTTCGAAGCTCCTCCCTCTCCCTTTCACGTTGTTCTTGCTTTATCCTTTGCTTCTCCTCTTTCGCCTTTGCCTTGGCAAGAGCCTTGGCCTTTTCCCTCGCCTCTTTTTTCTTCTTTTTCTCCTCATCCGCTGTGGCTGCCGAGCTCAGGGTGTGATCTTGTGCCCCGACGGTTGCGACTGAGGCAGCAGCGTGTCTGGCTTTGGCGGTGAGCATTTTGGCCCAGGCCAGAGGCCCGTCCGACGATGTGGACGATGATGGCGGCTGCGGAAAACTCCTTCCTGGAGGAAAGCCGCTGTCGATTGCATGTCCTCCTCGATGCCGCAATTTGCCGTTCCTATCACACTTGGTCTCCTCGCCTCCCTCGTCCGAATCCGCATCTTTGAGGTCCTCCAACGCTTCCTCTTCCTCTTCCTGCTCACCCAGAATGATATTCCCCGCCGCCCTCGAAGGACTCATCGCGAGGCTTGGCACCCCTGATGCCCCGTTCGATCCGAGAAGGAGTACCTCTCTGCTGGGTTGTCTCGATGGGACCCTGGATCCAAGATTTACGCCTGTCGCACTGCCGAGACTGGAGCTGGAGAGCAAGATGGGGGGTGGCTGAGCGACGATCGCAGACCCCATGCTCGCATCCGATAACGTTCGTAACGAACCTGCCCCTGACAGGGAATGCGTGATCGAGCCAGAACCTATCGAAGGAGGCGTATGAAGCGCCTCTCCATGACTGACCCTTGGGCTCATTTGCTGGGCCATTCCCATGGTGCCCCTCATCCCCTTACCACTGGTCACGCTGCCGGGAGATGATACGCCAGGCCGTGTGTGTGCAGGTATTGACGGCTCGGCTGCGAATCCGATCCTCTTCTTCGGCTCGACGTTCGAGCCCCTGCCGGCGGATGCGGCGCCTTCCACATTGAAGGCGGCAGGTTGACCCATGTCTGTGCTTGCGACGCCGGTGCACCCCCTTGGACAGGCTGTCTGCAGGTTGACAACAGCTACTCGGGGCGAAAACCCGCTGCTGACGTCCGCCGAGTGGGCAACTCCTCCTCTTTCCAGGCTCAGACTGGTGGGAGAGTCCAGACTGGCACTTCGTTGCCTGCCGCCAGGTCGGATCCTGCTGCCATGAGTGTGAGCAGCTAGGTAAGTGGGGTCAAGGCCCAAGGAGGATGCCATGCCCATACCGACCGCTCCCTGGACAATGCCGGACGCGGCGCCTGAAGCCATGCCTGTCGTGGTTGTTTGCGCTGCGCGTGGAGGAGGGAACAAGGCCGCCGGAAACGGCCCCTGGGTGGTCACCTCGCCCACAGCGGTCGGATAATCCAAGAGTTCCTTGTCATCATAAGCCTTGTGACCCTCCAAGCCCATGCCGGCACCCGCGACAGCAGCGGCGAAGCTCGTCGTGTCTCCGAAACCGTAGCCTCCGCTGAGGCTAAACGCCAGATCGGGATCGATATCACCCCAGACACCGTTGAATCGATTGTGGCTGTTAGGGTTGACATTGGTGGCGTTAGGCCTGGTACAACCGTGAGGTTGCACGTGGCCGTGGGCTTGATGGTTCTCAAGCGGCCCCTCTGGCCCATCGTGGGCGTATATTCGGCTCAAGGCAGACCGGTGGACGCCTTCCAAAGTCCTAGCACCGTAGGTGCCTAGATTGTGACCAGTCCCACTGGCGTAGGTCTGTGCGATGGCCAACTCCCTCCCGATGGCCTTCCAGAGGTTGACAAAGATTCGGCAAGAAAGAACGCTGGTGAGCGCCATGTGTACATTGATGTAAGCCAAGAGTCCGATCTGCCCGTCGCTGGGACGGGCGAAGTAGATGATGGGGATGGGGAGCACCGAGAAGAGGTTGAGCAGCCAGTAAAAGATGTTGTCCCTCCTGAAAAGCCTCTCTAAGGCCGAGGGCGCTCTTCTTCCGGTCGCTCGGTGAAGACCGAGCAAGGTGAGGATGAGCACGAGCGTGTCGAAGATGGGGAGGCAGAGCCAAGGCATGTAACTCAGGACGTCATTGGCATGGTTGAGGTTGGAGGGTAGGGCAAGGCAGGAGGCGAGGCCATTCATCGGGCTCGTCTCATCCAAGCTGGCGAGCTGGACCAGGCTGAATGCTGGGGCAGATAGCCAGACCAAGCCCAAGGGTACGATGACAAGCGAGTTGAACCTCCAAAGAGCCAAGCACCTGAGCATGAGGATGGCGGAGCTCCCGGCGATGCAGACGGTACCAAAGGATATTGCGGCCTTTTTGCTTGCCTGGCAGTTGCGAGCGGCTTGGACCCATACACCCTCATTGGTTGGAGCGCTGTGGTCAGGGGACGAGTTTCCGAGAACGTGCAAGAGCAAGGCGCAGATTGAGTAGGCGAATCCACCAAGCCTTGAGGCAAAGTAAGCAATGTGAGAGGGCTTCCATCGGTTTCGGGATTGGAGGAGCCGAGCCTCCCAGCGGAAATTGTAGGACCAATCGGCAACGATGAGACCAAGGGCAAGGGCCGAGGTGAGGGTGGACGGGACGTAGCCATTCACCTCGGAGACTGAGATGGTGATCTGGTTGAGACCGCTCATAACGCTGCTCATCTTTTTTTTTTTTTTTTTTTTTTT
>KZ820075.1:13024-24228 GCA_003144235.1 Violaceomyces palustris | reverse complement strand
AAGGAAAAAAAAAAAAAAAAAGAGAGACTCGTTCCAAGGACCCGGCCACCACCATGTCACAGCCAGAAGCTACAGCCCCTCAACCAGCTGATCCGGTCTCCCAAATCACCGAGGCCACCAAGTCAGTAGACATCAATCCACCACAGGAGCAGAAACAGACGCAACAAAAACCACAAAAGCAACAGCAACAACAACAGAAGAAGGGAGCGGAAAAGAAGCAAAAGCCACCAAAAGCCGACGATGCAGCAGCCTCCGCCCCCAAGGCCCCTCTAGAGGTCAGTCGACTCAGCATTCCCCTCCGACCTGCGCATCTCCTTCTCAAACCCCTTTCCCTTCTGGATCGAACTTCAATCTGACCTCGATTCTCTCCTTCTCCTCTCACTCGTCTTCACACTCTTGGCCCCTTCGCTCCACAGTTCACCCCACGGCCAGCATTCTTCGATCACAGGATCGCCATCTTCGACCAGCTCAAGGCAGAACAAGATGCTTTCAAGGCAGGTGAGTGGGGTCCGTTCTTCCCCCGTCTTCAGTCCCTTTCCTGCATCGACCTCCCGCTTTGGCCGCTTCTCTGATCGTCTCCGTCCGCTCTTCCCCTCAAAACCCCCTGGGTCTCCGTACTCCAGCCCAGCCGAGGAAGCCGATCACCATCACCATGCCTGATGGTAAGACCATGGAGGCCACCTCTTGGGAGACGTCGCCGATGGACATTGCAAAGCAGATTTCCAAGAGCTTGAGCGAGCGGGTCATCATCGCCAAGGTGAGTCTCTATCTGCCAACCAGCGCGAAGCTCTCCACCCAGTTAGCCAGGAATCTTTCTTCTCACTCAGCTCTGTATGCCCTTCCTCTTGTCCAATGTCTTCTCCTTTCCCACTGTGTCTAGGTCAACGACGTTCTTTGGGACTTGGAGAGGCCCTTCGAGGAGGATGCCAAGCTCGAGCTCTTTGACTTTGACACCCCAGAGGGAAAGAGGGTCTTCTGGCACTCTTCGGCCCACGTTCTCGGTGAAGCAGCCGAGAAGCACTATGGCTGCCACTTGTGCATCGGGCCTCCAACCGACGAGGGCTTCTTCTACGAGATGGGGATGGGAGAGAGTGGTGAGCGAATGGCCAGGCAGGACGACTTCCCTGCCCTCGAGTCTCTGATCAAGGGTGCGATCAAGGAAAAGCAAAAGTTCGAGAGACTCGTCGTCCCCAAGGAAAAGCTACTTGAGATGTTCAACTACAACAAGTACAAGCAATACATCATCAGCTCGAAGATCCCTGACGGCACCTCAACCACCGTTTACCGATGTGGCCCCATGGTCGACCTCTGTGTCGGTCCTCACGTTCCTCACACGGGGAGGATCAAGGCCATGGCCATCCTCAAGAACTCGTCCTCCTACTTCTTGGCAGACCAGAACAACGACTCTCTCCAAAGACTCTACGGTATCTCGTTCCCGGACGGCAAGCAGATGACAGAGTACAAGCAGTTCCTCGCTGAGGCCGCCAAGAGGGACCACCGTAAGATCGGAACTCAGCAGGAGCTCTTCATGTTCCACGAGCTCAGTCCCGGCTCGTGCTTCTGGCTTCCCCACGGCACGCGAATCTACAACACGCTCCAGGAGTTCATCAAGTCCGAGTACAGGCAGAGGGGCTTTGACGAGGTCATCTCGCCAAACATGTACAACTCAAAGCTCTGGGAGACGTCCGGTCACTGGGCCAATTACAAGGACGACATGTTCTCGCTGAACGTCGACAAGGAGACTTTCGCGCTAAAGCCCATGAACTGCCCGGGTCACTGCCTCATGTTCGCCGCCAGGGACAGGTCCTACAAGGAGCTCCCGCTCAGGCTCGCCGATTTTGGCGTCATCCACAGGAACGAGGCAAGTGGTGCTCTGAGTGGACTTACTCGCGTCAGGAGGTTCGTCCAGGACGACGCCCACATCTTCTGCATGGCCAGCCAGATTGAGGAGGAGATGTCCAACTGCTTCGACTTCCTCGAGAGGGTCTACGGTCTCTTCGGTTTCACCTTCAAGCTCGAGCTCTCCACCCGGCCCGAAAAGTACCTGGGAGACCTCGCTACCTGGGAGGCTGCCGAGAAGCGTCTCGCCGCGGCGCTGGACAAGTTCGTGCCGGGCAAGTGGGAGCTCAATCCAGGTGACGGTGCCTTCTACGGCCCAAAGATCGACATCACCATCAGCGACGCCATGAGGAGGCAGCACCAGTGCGCCACCATCCAGCTCGACTTCCAGCTCCCTCAGCGGTTCAACCTTGAGTTCCGTACCGCCTCGAGCTCGTCCGACCAACAGACTGAGAGGCCCGTCATGATCCACAGGGCCATTGTCGGCTCCCTGGAGAGGTTCATCGCCATCCTCACGGAAAACTTTGCCGGAAAGTGGCCGTTCTGGCTCTCGCCCAGGCAGATCCTCGTGGTACCCGTCACGCAAAGCGTGTACGAGTATGCCGAGTCCGTCCGATCGCTCCTCTGGTCGAAGGGACTTTTCGCAGACGCCGATCTGTCGGACAACACGTTGCCAAAGAAGGTCAGGAACGGAGAGATCGCCCAGTACAACTTTGTGCTGGTTGTGGGCCACGAGGAGATGGAGAGCAGGAGTGTCAATGTGAGGAACAGGGACGATGTCAACCAAAAGGGCAAGGCCGAGACCATCCCGCTCGACAAGGCGCTCGAAATGTTCCTCAGCCTCAAGAACGAGAAGAGATTGGAGAACAAGTTGATCTGAAAAAGCGCGGTGGTGACGAGAGGTTCCACTGGCCTTTTTTTTTTTTCCCTTTGTCTTCCTTTACTATCCCTTCCCTTGCTTTGCCTGTCTTTTCCTTTCACTCCTTCCCTGAAGATGTGGGGATCTTTACCATCCCTCAAGGTCCCTGTGGATCCTTCTCTTGCAACAGTAACAACGACACCTTCTTTTCTGCTACAGCGATTTCCATTGGGTTTGAGAGTGGGAAAAAGAATAACTTTTCACGACACCTTCTCCTTGACTGTAGAGCAGGACATCGGCTTTGCTCTCCACCTAACGTCACCGCCTTGTTTTTTTCCCTGTCACTCTTTTTTGGTAATGATAGGACACAGAACCTTGCTTTCGCATGGAGGGGGAGAGAGGAGGCGCGGAGGAGGGGTAAGGGATGATGAAGGAAAGGAGGGGCAAAAGGGAAATAGCATGCAGGAGATGGCAGTCCACTGAAAACATCCTCCCACCTCACCATACCCACCCTCCTTCAACATCCTATTTGCCCACTCTTCCCCACGCTCAAGTCACACAGAGGTGGTGGGGGGTTGGGGGGTGGATGAGTGTGGTTTCGGAACGAGGAGATCCTGTACAATTTCACCTCCCCCCCCCCCCCCCCCCCCCCCCCCCCCCCCCCAGCCAAAAAAGATCGAATGGTAAACAGAACTGGTGGTGAAAAAGCGGAAAGGAATGTCTGGGTCTGGGTTTTGGAGCTTTCTTCCTACGAGGGGGGAGAGGGTAGGAAGGGGAGAAAGTGGAAGCCTTCCTTCCGCGTCAGAACGTTTCTTCGTAGCGGGGAGAGGCGGGAGAGGGGGGGAGGGGGAAGTGGTAGTCAGATGATGGTGAAAGGGAGGTTTGTCCACTTTTGCTGGGATGCGCCTTAGGGGCTTTTTCCTTTCTTTTTTCTTTTTTGCAAGGAAGGATGAATCTGATGGGGGTGGTTCGTGTCACGATGGAGAGAGAGAGAGAAGGAGAGAAGTGTGGGGGTGTCTTGCGAAACGTCGAAGAACGGAAGTATCGCCGTATTTCGTCCTTAGCGGGGTGTGTGTGTGTGTGTGTGTGTACCGGTGTACATGCTTTACCCCACTGTGGCGTCAGCCTGGGCTCCTCCCTTGCTTTTTGGGGAGGGAGGGATGACTTGATAGATGGTGTCATTTCTAGTTGAGAGTACGATCTCGCTAGAAAACTCGTCCGACTGGATCGTAGACCTTCGGATTAGGATCAACGACTGAATCCTCATCCGGAAACCTTTACCCCCAACCCCCTCTGCCTTCTCCTTCACCAAGCGGTACAGATCCTAGCGAAGCAAAGGTTGGGTTCTTGAACCAAAGGATCGTCCCGGTTGCTTGAAGGAGGGAAGGAAAGTAAAGTCGATGTTCAAGAGGTGGTTAAAAAAAAAAAAGGAAAGCATTTGGACATGGAAGAGGTCCTGCCGTTTCTCATGTTTGAGTTCCAGTCATGATCGATCGCCATGGGAGGGAAGATGATAGAGCTTATCTGTCATTGAGGGCTACCCCCTTACTCGGACGCAGAAAGAGGAAATGGAAAGGATTCCGTTCCTACAAACTGTCGTGACCATGCAGGCAGATCCCATTTTTCAGCATCGAGAAGAGTGGGGTGGACGATGCAAAGGGCTCGGTAAGGAAGGAAGGGGGGTTGGTTGGTTGGTTTAACCTCCGATTTGCTTTCTTCTCCTTCTTCTTCTTCTCGGTACTCAGGTTCCGCCGTTTGATAAGATCAAGGAATGATCCCTTGACCGTAGGCTCGGGTCGATCCTTTGGAGGTCTCACCCAAATTTTGAACCCATGCATCGTACACTTTTTCTCATTTCGATGGTCAAACCAAAATCGTGAGATACCTTGCCGGCGGAGAAAGAGAAGTAGAAAAAGAGGAAAAGTAAAGTGAAAAGGAAAAAGATTGCGTTGCCATCCTTTCTTCCATTCGGAGTTGATCAAGCGCAGCGTTCGGGCTCCTTTCGACCAGGGTGCCACATGCCTATGAATGCCAAAGGAGAGCCAAAGGAGAAGGGCGAGATCGATTGTTACCTTGACCACGAGCGCTTGCTTTCATCTGTCGTGGAGAACCACCCTCCGAACTTTTTTCGGGAAACCCAAAAAATCGGTTTCTGCCCCCCCTATCTTGGTTGCTCCAGGCGAGAAGCTTGATTGGTGGCTGTGAATCGCCTTGCCACGACGTGATTTACGATCGAGAGGGTCAGTTGGGGTCGGGAAAGTGAGCGTGGCGTTGCTCTACGTCTTCGTACAGCATTGACGATTATCGACGTCGATAGGGAGTCGGACGCATGAGATGTCTCTGAATGAAGTCCACCCTGAGACGAGGACCCACGCTCGCCGGAGAAGGTTTAGGGAAGAGAGAAGGAAGGAGAGAGAGAGAGAAAGAGATCCGCATTAATTGAAAGAGACGGAACGACCTCTTCCTTTACCTTCCTACGACCGCCATTTCCCTCGCCCCTCTCGCCGTCCCCCTGCTGTATGTCTGAATGTATGCATGTACCTCGAGCTTGACCTCTCCCCACGCATTTCCCTCTCGATTTCCCTCCGCAACCCGGCCGTGAACGAGGTGGACCGCAATCGTCCCCATCTTTGTCACTTTCTTCACTCTTGGTACCCCATCTCATCCTCCAAACCTGCGAGTCCAGAGGCTACCGCTGCCTCTGCTGTCGCGTTCTGAAGTCATTCTTCCCCGAACTCTCATCTGACCCTTCTTCCTGATAAGGGAAAGTGGGGGAAGGGGGGGGGGGGATGCGAAGCTAGGGTTTCGGCGAGCGAGCCTCACCCAGATGATCACAGACTCATACGCCCTTTGCAGAAATGTGTACCCAGTAGTTGTACGTTACGCATGATCCCCTAGCTTGCTTGGACAACCTGAGTCAACTCCACCTCCTTGCTTCTATCAAACCTTTTCTTCTTGCAAAAGGCTGGAAGAGCCTCTTTTGATGATTCTCATCGCGGAATAGAATGAGGACATCAGCAATCAGTTGTCGAAGGGTTTGCCGATTTGAAAAATCCATCAACCAACCTCCCCGATCTGAGCCTTACCAAGATTGGGGATCCGGATCCAGTATAGCATTCGTCCAGCATTGGGAGAAGGGTGGGTTGGAGAAGATGGGATCAAGTGAGGGAAGGAGAGGACGGAAGAGAGGTCCGAACAAGATGTGCGATATTCTAACTCATGTTCGGAGTTGATTCGAGTTGGATGAATCTGGCATCGGAGCGAAAAGGCGTCTTCTTTCCCTCCCTGATCCCTTCCTCTATTTTCTTTTACCTTTGTTACCTCCCAGTTGCTTGGATCGAAAGGAAAGAGGCAGGGGGGGAGGGCTTTCCGGCATCCCGCATTTCTTCTCCCCCAAAGCTGGGTACAATCTGTCAGTTCATGCCATGTTTGGTAGCCAGGTGGGTTGCCGACAGCGCGTACCATCTTGAGCCGTAACAGCGGGTCACGCCAAGTATCCCCCTCCAAGTTTTTCTCGGCGAGAAGGGGAACGAAGGATGGGTGGGATTTGATGAGACCCATGATCGAGACCACGTCCCGACTTGAAAACGACCAGAGGGAGCAGAAAGTGGCGGGTGAACGGCTCTGAACGGATAGTTGCGCCAACACAAGATCCACCTTGGATCCTTTGGATTACTCTCCGGTTCACCCCGCCCACCCACTTTAAGGCTATGCTCCAGCGTTCTTTTTACCTCCCGCAATCCCCCCCACCCCCCACGCGGATGGCGATACAGGCATCTTTGCTACATCAAAGAATCTCTTCAAAGTGCCTTCTCCCTTCCTCCTCTTTCTTCTTCTTCCTCTTCCTCATCCAAGCCTTTTTTTCACCCAACCTTCGGGAGAGGATTGTCCGTTTACCGGTTGGACCAAAGTAAATATTAAAAAAAAAAAATCCCCCCAAAACTGGATCTGAAACGATCAACCATGACCACGGTCGGAGCGACACCTCGTCATCCACCCTCACCCCTTTTTTCCGTTTCTCACGCCATTGGATCGACGAATTGCTCTGGAACGCGATTTCGGATGTCACCTTGCAGACCTTGTCAGATGCTAAGAGCCAATGAACGAAACGCCTTGCAACAGGCAAAAAAGTCTGATCCGAGTTGATGGTGGATTCGAGTACCTTGCCTCCCCTTCCCACCCATCTTTGATTCGGTTGTCACGGCGCCAAACGCGTTGGATGTATGCAGCGTTGGCCTTCTCCCCTTATCTTGCCTTGCGATCCTTCTTGGATCTCATTCCTCCATTCGTAATGCTCTTCACCCGCCTCTTTCGGGCAGCGGAGAAGCGGGGGGAACTCAACCGAAGGGACGAGATGCGGAGGTTGAAAATGCAATCGAAAAAGGCAGCATTCAAATGCATAGGAGACAGATCGAGTGGCCTTGCATCAAGAAGAGAAGATGGCTTCTTCCATCTTTCAAGCTGTTCAGATACGTAGCCGGGACTAGATTCGACCTCCGCTCGAACCGAAGGTTTACTCCATTTCCTTTTCCTTTTCCTTCTTTTTTCGGGCAAGGAGAGAAGGCCAGGGGGGGGGAGGGGGTAAGATTAAAGATCGGCCTTCTTCATATATTTATTATCCCTTCTTCTTCAATTCCTTCCCACTCGGAGCCCGATCCTCATCTGGTTGACCAAAGTACGGGAAGAGGGGAGAGAGAAATAGAGAGAGGAAGAGGAAGAGAGAAAGCAAGCCACAGCCGGGAACCGAAATCCTCTTGCAAGAAGGGATACAGGGCTTTCGGACGTGATGGCTCCCCTTCACTTCAGCTTCTATCACCTCCTTGACCCTTTTCCTTTCTTCTTCGGTACATTTCACATCCGTTGATCCGGGGCTAGATAGTCACCTTTCTTGTTCTATTCTTTTGTTCGTGTTTTCCTACATCCTATCCCTCTCAAATCCGAAAGTCGGAAGTGTTTGGTGCCCTCCCTTGTGAAAAAAGAAAAGAAAAGAAAAGGAATCGCGCGCCGGGGCAGGGAGCGCCGAATGCTTCGCTAACTCGGAACTCCCCCGCCACCCCACCAACCTCGCCTAGAAAGGCTTACAATGAACCATAACAATAGAAGAAGTGGAATAAGAAGAAAAAGAAGATAAAGATTAATGATAGTAGATGCAAGACCTTGACAGTTACGACGCACGATTAAAGTTGAATGAATCTGAGTATGGACGGCAGGAAGGGGCCTCTCTCTTTTTCCCCCAGAGCTCGTCACCTTTGCCAGCTTGATATTTTTGGGTGGGGGATGACCGACGACGACGGAGATGAACGTTCAACGTCTTATCCTTCGTAATTCTCCTACCTTTCTTACTCCAGTCTGGTGAATTCTTTACTTTCGTCAATTCTTCCTCTTCAGGCGGGCTGGCGTTGGCTTGGAAAGGGGTTGCGATCCTATCCTGGGCTCCTCCCTCATCTTAACTGGGATCGGCTTATGAAAGTCCCTTGCATCCTCAGCTTTGGCTCTCCGTACACATACGCAGCGTATCTATGTACTGCACCGTGGGTATAGTCGAGGTACGTCCTTAAAGCTCTGTATGCTTTGGCTTGTACTCCTTCCAAGCTATCAAACAGAGATGCGTCCAATGTATTCTCCGGGTGCTGCCGCCGTGACATAACGTGACGTTCGCTCGAATCGCCGGCTGGATTAGCAACTTGAAGCGGGGATGAGGAGTGCGCGCCGCGCGCCGCATTCCCCCAATGCCTCTCCACCTTCCCCTCCCCACCTGGTCTCTTGTCTACGGCCTCTCGACTTGAATGACGACGGCAAGAAGTGGAGACGAAAGCGAAACCGAGAAATCAGATCCATCCATTCGAAAGGATGAAAGGATGAGAAAAGGTCAAAATCGAAGAGATGGATAGGAAAGAAGGAAATCACAGAAAGTAAGAAAGAGAAAGGGGGACGTGGGGGAGGGACGGTTTGGGCAGAAACTACGTTTTTTTTTTTTTTTGCCTTTCATTAACGTCACACTCCTATCAAGATGGAGATTGAAGCCCACCCTCTCCGTCTCACCCTCCCACGTTGTAAAACCCGCCAACTGTGTTTTTTTTTCCGCAACGAGTTGAAAGGGCAAGGACTGTGTGGGTTTATCGCAAGGTCAGGTGGTGGACTAGGGATGGTGTGCACTCGAACGATCTTAGTCAATCGAGTTATTCGGGTGGAATATCCTGTTTGATTCTGATTCTAGTTTGGGGGAAGAACGATCTAAAGCGGTGTCGTCCCCACCAGAGGAGGAAGGCTGCGACTCGCATCCTTCCCTTCTTTTTTCATTGTCTCTCCACATCCTTTGTCTCTCCTGTCACTTTTCGGAGCGGACAATTCTTTGAGTGGGTCAAGTTGATGATGAATCAACGCTTGCCAATCGAAATCTTTCCTATCCCGTCGGTTTTTTTTTTTCTTTTTTCTTTGGTATGATTACCTTCGGTTGGAAGGAGGCCGCCCGGTCGGAGGGAAGGAAGAGGGGTGGGTGGGAAGAGAGACTAGCGAGGGTGCGAAGAGGAGTCGGGAGAAAGTTGTCACGATGGGCGAGGCGGGAGTGAAAGGTGGAAATTGGCTCGGGTAATTGGATCGGAAGAGAAAGAGATAGGGAGAGGTGAAAGAGGCTGCGAAGCTCAAGGCCTCCTTGGGGAGAATGAAGAGGCGAGGAATCAAGGAGTTTGTATCGAAAGTCCGACATTATAATGTGGACCTGTTGGGGACCTGCCTTGACGTTTGGTTAGGCGAGTCTAGCCTAATTATCGGAAGGGGAGGAAAGATTCTGATTACGGTGGATCGGTTCGGATTGGTTCGTTCCCTCTTGGGGGCGGATCCCAAGTATGCGGTTCAACTTAAGTCGGGGAAACGCCGAGTTGGGAGAAGGGATTTGGAATCGAGGTTGGCCTGCCTTCTATGAATTCGTCATCCTTCACCCACCCCACCTTTGCTTTGCACGAACGGAGTGATATGTACTCGCCGTGGATGAGGGGGTGTTTGGTGAGTCGTTTCGATTCCCGAGTGCTGCGAACCTTGAGCTAGGTCCCCCCCCCCCCGGGGGTCATCGCACGCCCTTGGAGCACAGCAAGATACGACAACAAAAGAGTGGAGCTTTGATGCGCTTCGGTGAGAATCATCACTTGGAGCTGAGCCTGCAAGAACAAGGGAGAGAAAGAGAGAGAGAGAGGGACATGCCGCGACGATTGGTGAAATAATTCCGCTGCTGTCCTTCTGAAGAGGAGATGTCACGCCATTTTAAATTCGAGTTAACTCTAATACAAGCAAGCCTTGACAACCCACTAAGAGGGTATGCATTCGAGGTCCAAGCTCCCACTTCCAACCCACAATTCATGGTCGATGACGATCACTTCATCGTGAGGGAATCATACTCCTAACTCCCTTTTCCACTTCCCCCCTTTCCACTTGAAGTCCGAATTCCGTGATCGAAAGGACTCTTATGAGCTATAATCCTTGATCCACTTTTCACTTTTCACGATTAGCAACCCGAATCACAATCACCCTAGTGATCGTAGTCGATCGGTTGCGGCCTTGGATCGGCCGACGCACGGTCCGACCCTTGTCTGCAGCTTGAGGAGAGCGAAAAACACTCGACTTCCCGTATTGGGTTGACTTTTTAGTCGGATTCACTAAGCGAGGCATCCTCCACCATGAACCATTCACCAATGTGACTTGTGTGTGTGTGTAATTGATGGTCTCATCCTCCAAGACCACCTTGCCAACCTCCTCTCCACTTCGTACCCCCACCCTATTAAAAACGGAGCCGATGATGAACGGATGGGTGCCATCCTTGGAATACAAGTGGATGGTGGATGGCTGGTTTGGTAGTCACAGGTTGGACCAAAGTCGAGAAACGCGACTCATCCATCCGAACCTGAGAGTAATCAAGATCATCAGTCAGGCTCAGTTCCAGCCCTTCATCGCCTCTCACTCACTCACTCGCGGACTGCTTGCCGTCTCTCCTTGTCTCTGGATGTATCGATCATGGTTGCATTGCCCCCAAGGCCTCTCCTGCACTCCAGCCAACTCGCATACAAAACGTTAATCTATCACCACTCTGCCTTCATCATTCTTCCGCACAAACAGATCCAGATCCAGGCAAAGACCTACCGACTACCCAGATAACCATGGGCCGTTGGAACGTTAGTGCGCCTGACCCTTCTTCTTCAGCCTCGTCACCAGGTTGTGAAGCCAACTCCCTAAAAAGGAAATGCGAATTGGAAAGGAAACCTTGGGTGGGAAGGAAGGAAGGGGCTGGGAGAGAGAAGCGCTCGAGGCGACGGCAAGGGCTGATCCGGGAGTTGGGAAGGTTGACGGTGGGAAGCCAGCGTCAAGAGGGATGTCACAAACCCAAAAAAAAGGAAATCAGGGTAACACCGCACCCTTCCTTGAACCGCGACGGTGGCAAGAAAGTCCTCTCCCTCCTCCTCCTCCTCCGCTGCCTCCACCACGAAAATCCCCCTTCCCCCCCCCCCCCCCCCCCCCC
>KZ820075.1:0-13014 GCA_003144235.1 Violaceomyces palustris | reverse complement strand
CCCCCCCCAACCTTTTCTTTTTCGCACTAGTGT
Organism: Violaceomyces palustris; assembly: GCA_003144235.1. Lineage (NCBI taxonomy): Eukaryota > Fungi > Basidiomycota > Ustilaginomycetes > Violaceomycetales > Violaceomycetaceae > Violaceomyces > Violaceomyces palustris. The sequence goes on along the minus strand of KZ820075.1, from coordinate 12,981 downwards.
CATTCTCGCAAGTCTTCTCTCCGTAAACCAACAATGACCCTTCTTCGAGACCTCGGTCATGATGGTATGTAACCGTAATCGTAATCGCAATCGTAATCGCAATCTGAATCGTAATCGTAATCTCAATCGTTGACTCACCCAATCATCCTCTGGCTGGATCCGCCATCATCCTGGTTCGCAAACGAGGCAGAGCCCAACTTTTCCTCTTCTTCCCTCGGCAAAGCGCGAGTCCGAACCTGACAACTCCAAACACCATGGCTCCTTCTTTCCTCTATCCCACTCCACTCTGCCTGTCCGCCCGCCGCCGCCAAAGAGAGGCTTTCCCACCCTCCCTCTCCAACTCCCTCGTTCTCATGCGTACTCGTGCTTCTCTATCCGCTTCGAGAGCCGTCTCGTCGCTAACCTCGATTCAGGAGATTGTGCTCGCTTGCGAGGATCTCCTCCTCTTCTCCTCTGCCCTTACCCAAGGCATTATCTTCTCCCGCCTCCCATCCGCCCGCCGGGAGAGCCGTGGGCAGCATGAATCCCAAGCGAGGCCATTCCTAACATTCTTCTCCCCATGACGAACCTCCTCTTTCGACTTTGTGTCAAAGACCATGAGTGACCGAAAGCTATAAGACCCAACTTGTTCCTTCTCGTCAACTTTCTCCCCGCCACCCACTTCCTTAAGTCCACTTCCTTCCAACCCAATTTTTCCATCATCTTCTCTGCCTCAGGCCTCCTTCACGTCCCAAACCACATCCTCAGTAGACCTACACAATGCAGATCGGCCTGTCCTTCGTACTCGGCCTCATGGCTGCCTCTGCCGCGTTCGCGGCGCCAGCTCCAGAGGAGAAGGGAATCAAGATCCCAATCTCCAAGAGGGGCTCCCTGACCCACGCCGACTCTGATGTCATCGACTTCAACAAGGTCAACGCCCAGCTCTCCCGCCTCAGCCACAAGTACGCCAAGAACATGGCCAACTACAAGGCCAACACTGGCAAGGATCACCCACTCAAGAGGGAGGCTAACGAGGCACTGAGGAAGCGGGGAACCGGGGCCGTTCCGCTCACCGACCAGGCTGGCGAGTCTCTCTGGACCGGAACCATCACCTACGGCACCCCTAACCAGAACATGTGAGTTTCCTCCACACTCCGTGCGGGGGTTGAGGAAATTCCATCCTCCCGCGGCTCAAGGGCTTCCACACACCACGGACGAAAAACCCTTGGAATCAAAGAAGAGAATCTTAACCTTTCCCATGTGTTTCCTCCCATCCACTCGGCCCCAAAAATTCTATTCCATCCACTCCTGGCTTTTCCCAGTCCAATCGACTTCGACACTGGTTCCTCCGACACGCTTGTGAACTCTGGTGCCTACAAGCCAGGCAGCTCGTCGACTTCGGTCAAGACCAGCAAGACTTTCAGCACGGCGTACGGAGATGGCACCACCGCTTCGGGAACCGTCTACACCGACACTCTTCATATCGGAGGCCTCTCGGCTACCAAGGTCGCCATCGGTCTATCCACCACCAAATTCATCGACTACGCGCAGGAAGGCTCGCAGGGCATCTCGGGTATGGCTTTCCCAGCTCTTGCCACCTTCGGCTCGAACTACCCACCTTACTTCTACAGCTTGAAGAACCAGGGCAAGCTCAACGCCGGCGTTTTCGCCTTCGACCTCGACTACTCTGGCTCCGAGCTCTACCTCGGTGGTACCGACTCTAGCAAGTACACTGGATCGATCACCTACTTCCCTATCAACTCCGGCAACGGATTCTGGCAGACCCCAGCCACCGTCAACGGACAGTCGATCAGCTCGATCCTCGACACCGGCACAACCCTCATCGTCGCGCCAACCTCGGAGGCCAAGAGCCTCTTCTCCAAGCTCGGCGTCTCGAGCTTCACCCAAGACGGTACCCTCTACGGCTACTACAACTGCGCCTCGCCACCCAAGGTGACGTTCAACTACGGTGGCAAGTCGGTCACGCTCAGCTCGGCCTCCACCACGTTCGGAACCACCAACACCGGAGACTGCGTCCTCTCGGTTGTTGGAGAGGACATTGGCATCGACGCCTGGATCACCGGCGACAAGTTCCTCATCAACCAGTACGTCGTCTTCGACGTCGACAACACCCGCGCCGGTCTCGCCAACAAGGCCTAGACTTTCCCCCTTCCTATCACCTTCTTTTTGAAAAGGGAACATTTTCGGAACACCCTCCTCCCCCCTTTCTAAGAAAAGGGGTTGTGGGGATTCGGGGGTCGTAGTAGTTTCACGACAGAGCGCGCTTGTCCTTCTTTGTTTCCCCCTCTTCCTAGGAAAGGGGAAAAAAAAAAAAAAAACAGGTCAAGGTGGTCGCTCCTCTTCCCCCCCCCCCTCCCCACTCCTCGCAACCCTCCACTTGGGATCCCTTACGTCGGGATGTAATTTATTCCTCACCCCGCCCTCCCCCCCCACCTTACTTTGTACTTTGCTCCTGTCAAAGAACCTAAAAGATTAAATGTCAAGGAATCACGAAATGGAGATCCCGACCCTGCACTTTGGTACGAAAAAGTTTTGACTTTGTGGATGCGTGAAGCACCTCCCTACCCTCCGGAAAAAGAGCGAAGCCTTTTTTCTTTTTCTTTTTTTTGTCGTACGAAGGTTCCCAGGTTACACGACGGCTTGGGTTGAGTTTGAGGAAGAAAAGTGGAGGTTGAACCCCACCTTGGCTTCCTCGTTAAGGGGATGGTCCCTTCGACTCGGACTTGAAAAACAACGGTTCATAAGCATTACGTAATGATTTCGTCTTTTTTGGCCAAAAAAAAAAAAAAAGAAAAAAAGAAAATGCAGGGAAGAAAAGACAAAACAAAAAAAGAAAAAAGTTCCCATTGTTCATGGTTTTCGGACTTGGCTCAGGTTCGGCAACGCCCACCGTCGTTTCTTCCCGGTTGGAAGGGACGAGCGAGGGTAGAGAAGAGAGAGAAGGGGGCATGTAGGGAAATCCTAACCTTGTTTGGGTCTTGCCCAGCTCCTCCTCCCATTGAATCCACCTGGTCCCCGCCCCTCTCCCTTCCACCAACTCGAACCTACCACCTCCGATCCCCACCTCGTTCTTTTGGAGAGGCTTCGACCTGCCCTAGCACACACACTCACACACACACACACACACTCTCTCTCTCTCTCGTCTTTCATCCTCCCCTCCACCACCCTTTCGGTTGCCTAGCGAAGAAAAAGGCTCGTTGGGTTTAGGTAGGAGCTTGTCTCCCCCCCCCCCCCCCTTTCCAAACCATCATGTCGGATCCAACTCTCGAAAAGGGTGATGGACGAAGACCTGACGAGACCTCTTCCGCTCAAGCTGCGGTCTTCGTCCAATCCGAGAGTTTGCCGGAATCGACTCCCAAAGTGGTGGGACCGGATTTCGACAGGATGGATCCGAGGGACCTCTTCTCGCTGATGGAATCCATGGGATCGGTAGGGTTTCAAGCGACGGGGTTGAAGAAGGCGATCGACATCATCAACGAGATGAGGAGTTGGAGGTTGGATCTTGACCCTCTTTACCTCTCCACGTCGGAGGAGGATAGACCTACGCCGGAGGAGGCCAAGGAGGTCAAGTGCAACATCTTCCTGGGGTTCACCTCCAACCTAGTCAGCTCCGGTCTCAGGGAGGTGATCAAGTTCCTGGTCAAGAACAACCACGTCTCGGCTCTGGTCACCACGGCGGGAGGGATAGAGGAGGATCTGATCAAGTGCTTGGGTCCAACCTACCTTGGCGATTTCCACCTGGAAGGTTCCCAACTCAGGAAGAGGGGTCTCAACAGGATCGGAAACCTCCTCGTACCCAACGACAACTACTGCAAGTTTGAGGACTGGGTCATGCCCATCCTCGACAAGATGAGGGAGGAGCAGGGGGACGACGTTGGCGACTCTTGGTCCCCTTCCAGGGTCATCCAGAGGTTGGGGGAGGAGATCGATGACGAGAGTAGTATCCTCTACTGGGCTGCCAAGGTGAGTCTCTCTTTCCTCATTTCTTTTTGGTTTTCTCTTCCCTTCTTGATCTTGTTTGGCTCACTCGAGGTCGGTCTCTCTCTTCCCCTCTCCCCTCGAAAGAACAAGATCCCAGTCTTCTGCCCAGCGCTGACGGACGGCTCCCTCGGAGACATGCTCTACTTCCACTCGTACAAGAACCCAGGTCTCACCATCGACCTGGTCAAGGACATCCGAAGGCTCAACGACCTCTCGGTCAAATCCAAAAAGGCCGGGATGATCATCCTTGGAGGGGGAGTCTGCAAGCACCAGATCGCCAACGCCATGCTCTTCCGGAACGGAGCCGACTACAGCGTCTACATCAACACGGGTCAGGAATTCGACGGAAGCGACAGCGGAGCCAGACCCGACGAGGCAGTCTCCTGGGGAAAGATCAAGTCGGCGGAGAACGGTGGAACCAACGTCAAGGTCTACTGCGACGCCACCATCGTCTTCCCCCTCATCGTAGCCGCCACCTTTGCTAGGGGGGGTTAGAAAGAGGGGAAACGAAGGGGCTTTTCGGATTTGCCGATCCATTTTTTATTTTCATTTTTTTTTTGGAGGGGGGGGGGGGGGGGGGGGGGGGGAAAGAAAGAAAAAGAAAACCTGCGGATGAAAAAAAAAATGTGGCGCGGGTTCACCACCCCTTTGGAAAAAAAGAACAAGCTTTTCCTTCTTTCCCCCTCCTTGCATCTCACCGCGCCGCCGATCCGCTCATTTCATACCTCCCGCATCATTAGGAGTTCTCCCGATAGAGCTTGAGAGGGTTAGAGGGAAGGCTAAAAGGATAGGGAAACGCCTTGCCCGGCGATGCTCTGCCATGGGAGACTATACAACTGCATATCACGTCATCCACACCATGTTACAAGTGAGAAGGGTCGATAGAAGTTTTGAAGCGTAGATCGACTCGTTCAAAGAGGAAAGGGGGAAAGGGGAAGATCATCTTGGCCGCCTAGCCTCTTCAGACGTCAAACGTCTCCAGGGTCTTCAAGCATGCCCTGCTCAGACAACCGAGAGTTGGATCAGACGCAAGGCAATCCATGATTTGAACGGCCATGGCAGGCCCGCTGTTTCGGGGACGAGGGTTGGGACGAGAGTTTGGAATTTTATCACGTCAGGAGGCTTGCCTTTCTTTTTTTTCCCCCAACGTGGCCTTGGTGTTTCTTTTCCTCGAGACGCGAGGATGAATGCCCACGCATGAGAAGACAGCGTGAGAAGACAGGGCGGGGGGAAAGGAGGAAAACTCACTCTACAGAGCCGTAAACCTGCTCGACGACGATGCTCTCGGGGATAAAAGTGCCAGAGTCCTTTGAGGAGAAATCTGACCTGGCGCTGATGTTCACCTTTGCCTTGGATTTGACCAGAAGCATGCAAGCTTGGATCATGACCTGTTTGCTTCTGGATTCGACCTTGCTTGACGTCTCCTCCTCTCCTGCGGCCAGAGGGGTCGTGACTTTTTCCCCCAACTCCGAGGAGGCATCACGACTGTTCGCAGAGACCTCGACGATTCGTGATTCGACCGGGAACCTGCAGGCTAGATGATCGATCTCAGCCAGGAGCCGACGTCTCTTCGTCCAGACCCTGGTGATCTCCCTCAATACCCTGCTGGGTTCGGCAGGTAAGATCTCCGACAGATCCTCCTCCATTACCTTGAGGGCGAGCCGGGATTTCTCACCCTGGACGACGTTGAAACTCAGATTAACCCCTGTGACGTGCCCGTTCCCACCGAGATCCACCTGGAGGTCCACCTTGACGGCCATATCGAGGCATAGAGTGACGGACGATCCGCAAACAGAAGAGCTGACGAAGCTCCAGAGATGCAGCTTCTCCAGGTTTCTGATTTCCCTCAAGAGCCTGGCGGCCTCCCCTTTGGTGCAGCCTTGGATTTGCTCGCAGATCGAGTGAGCGCTTTTGATGGCCTCCTCTGCTGACTTTCTTTTCACTTCTACCTCTTCGATGCGCAATCTGAGTCGGGTGAATTGTTCCTCCGTATCATTGCACTTTGATCTCATCCCCTCCAAGATTTCGCTCTGCTCTTTGATCGAAGCCTGAAGGCCCCTCAATTCCTCAGGGTCGCAAGCTTCGATCAATTTCTGCCTCTCCCTGGCCTGCCTCAGTTCTTCAGCAATCGCTTCGTGCCTCTTCCTCAGGCTTGGGAGGATCTTCTGCTTGAGCGTGTCCCTCTTGGATTCAACCACCTTGAGGTCCTTGGCAAGCGTCGCCTTGTTCTGCTCGAGCGTCAGCACCATGTCTTCTCCGAACTCCTTGTCCATCCTCCAGCCGTAGTAGTCGAACTTTGCGTGGGCTTTGGCGGCCTGCTTTTGAAGTTTGAATTGCGTCTCCATCTGCATCTGGTCCTCGGGCCTGCAGCTCAGGATGTCCCTGACGAAATCTGGAGGGGTCTCGTAGAACGCTTGTTCTTGTTCCGCCAGTCTCTCCTTGCCTTGTCTCACGTGCATCTTGATATCTTTGCAAGCCTGATGGACGGGGACGGGAAAAGAACAAAATTCTCATCAGCGGTGCGATTCGCTTTATTTTATTTTTCTTTATTTATTTTTTAAAAAGTCGACTTTCAGCGTCATTACTCACCTCCTTCAATGCTTCCAGTTGAGGAGCGGCACCGCAAGCTGCTTTGACGATCCTCATCAATCCAACGGGCTTGTTCCTCATGAGGCTTTCTTGATCCTGGCTGTGGTCATCGCTTCTCGACTCGTCGGTGAAAGGAGGTACGGGCCTGGTCCTTGTTGGTTCCATGTTGTCTTGGAATTTCACCCCGACCAGAGACAAAAAGTCGTCGAGGCGGATGTTGATTGGAGACCCATCTCCGTAGGCCATATCCTCCCGGGAGTCGTTGTAATCATCAGTCTCGCCTCCGTTTGAGCTCCCCGCCGTGATGAGGCTGTTCCCCTCGATTGAGTAATCTCCTTTTCTTGGAGAGGTCTTCAGAGACCTGTCGCCTCCTCGGAGAGATAGGAAGGTGTCCATGAGGGAGGATTTTGCGCTGTTTGGATCGATGGGTTTCGACCTCAGAAGACTGTTCTCTCTGACAAGGTTTGAGCCAAGGGACCGTCGACCTCGACGACCAGATACGTCCTGGAGCTCTGCCTTGGCGTCGGGTGACGCACTCCTTTTTCTGGCGGACTGAATCAGCCGATGAGAATCCACAGGCACTCTCGTGGCGGCAGGCTTTGGCGTGGACGGTGCCTTGTTCGGGGACTGAGCGCCAGCCTCGACAGGAACCTGAACCCTCCTCGCTGGGGAGTGGACGTAATGAGGGGAGTGGACAGCACCTCTGAGAGACTGTCGGAATCGACTGGGAGTTCCGTTTGAGTTCGCGTCTTGCGCTCTCGGTGTCTCCGTTTGTGTGGTGGTGGATGGTTCAATTCTAGCAATTTTGGGAGTCACGGACTTTTCCGGAGACGTAGATTTTGTGACTAAGGACTTTGTCGGGGAGTTTCCCCTCTTTCTCTTTGCTGGGGATAACCCCGCCTTTGCTGCAGCCTCTCTTTGAGCTGCAATGTTTGGACTCGCAGCAGCAGGTTTATGACAGTGCTCATGTCCAATCCTTGGAGATCCCAGATGAGGACTCGGAGGTGCTAGCTTGATGGGCGATTTGGATGGCTTTTGAGGGGATTGAGGTGTTTTTCCTTGATGCCTCTGAATGACGACGTCTTCTGAGTGAGTTTCCTCTTGGCTGCAAGCGGTGATTTTTCCCCGAGCTTGTGTGAATTCCATAGCAATGCTCTGGTCCTCGTCCGGCTCGTCCTTGCTCATCTCCATGCTGTCGTCGTCTCCTGCACCATCTGCACCATTCTCGGTGATGATTCCACCAACGGCGACGGTGAAATCCATGCCCGATTTCTCCTCCATCCTACTTTCCATTCCCGAGACGTCATCCATCGAAACGGAATCTTCCCCCTGCAGCGAATTCCTCCTGATGACGGTTGTCATTGGCTTGGTCATGTCCATCGAGATGCTTTCGTCCAGATTTTCGCCCTGAGAGGCGGGTAGAATTACACCGACTGCCGTAGTCATGTCCATGTTGCTCTGGTCGAGGGAATCGTTTCCATCCTCACCGAATGCTTCACTATCTACGGTCTCGTCGGCCTGAGTTGGCATACCTCTGATACCTCCTCTAGCCACGGTGAATTCCATGGTTGCATCGTCATCCATCACAGCAGCTTGGTCAGCAGCCATCTGAGCAGCACTGCTCCTCCTTCTGTTCAAAATGGGAAGTCGACCAAATGCCGTGGTGAATTCCATCGTTTGGGTCTGGTCACCTTCCGCCACCTGAGTATCCGATCCTCCTTCTACATCCACGTCATCATCGGAGGAAGAGTCGTCCTCATCATCCTGATTGAAAGAAGTGGAGCGATTGATGACTCCTCCATGAGCCACAGTGAATTCCATGCTCTTGCTCGCATCACCTTCGTCCTCAGCCATGCTCATGTTCATGTCCATATCCGATCGGTCGAGTCTGCTCCCATCGTGGACGATGGAAGAAGAAGTGACCATATCCATGCTCTCCTCCTCTGATTCCGATTCTGATTCCGAGTCCGACTCTGACTCGGAGTCGCTGTCCGATTCGCTTCCAGTATCGGTGGATCGCGAAATCGAGCCATGTGTGGTTGAGGGGGTATTTGGTTCTACCACAGCCGAACGAATCCTCAAAGTGGGCTCGTTAGAAACGAATTCACTGTTGGTCGTTGGGCAGGAGGATGGGAAATTCTTGTCAATCCAAGTCAGTCATGAGAGCCGCTACAGTCCGAAAGTCCTTGGAAGTACCGTTGCGACTTACGTCTTCTCTTGCCTTTTGCTGAAGGTCACCCTCCTCTTGGCCCTGGCTGCAGCGATGCTCTTTGATCCATCCTCATTGGTCACGATGGCGCCCATAGTCTGAGTGGCATCCCTCCTGTGCGATTGGATCTCGGACATGGCATCGTGCGACTTGTTCTCCAACTGCTGGAGTGGAGCCATCGACTCTGCCATTGAGAGAAGAGAGTTGTTCGGCCTTGACTTTGGACTAGAAACAAGACCCGTCGGGCTGAGGAAGACTTGAGGGACTGGCTTGATGGCGCTCTTCCTCGGACCGGCCTGGAGGGAGGAGGGGAAAAAGTCGAATCAAGCAGGGTTCCATGGCGCATACACCCACAGGATGGTCAGAAGTTGAGCTTGAAAGCGATTTCGATGGGGAGAGAAGAAGGGGAGAAGTTTGGAAACTTACAACATTCCTCCTACTTGGGACAGCCATCTTGAGCTGAGAATCATTGAGGATGGATTGTAGCTCTGCACCACCAACACTGTTTGCTCTCCTCTGCCTTTTCACCCTTTCCCTCGCCGAAGAGACTGGATCGGCGTTGATGTTCTCCTTGGAGGTGGAATGGGTCGTGGAAGGGTCGAAAAGAGAGGTCGTTGAACTGATTCCAGAAAGCGACCTCCTCTCCCTCGGTGAGCGTCGGGGCCGGAGTTGATCTGTAGACATGCTGTGAGTCCAGTCGATCGGTTACTGAGCTCAATGGAGGGGATCCACACCTGTATCGGCCTTGGGCTATCGACGATGTGGTCGATGGAGTTGCGTGGCTCTTCAAAGTGAGGGGCCCTTCAGAGGTGGTGCGGGTATGGTCAGCTCGCTGGTCTTGGGTATAGGAAAGATAGCCAGATAACCTTCTCTTTTCCCCTTTGCTTTAGTGAAGGAAGGGAAAAGAGGGTAGGGGAAAAGATTGGCTAAGAGTGTTAAGGTGATCCCTTGTCGATAAGTAGTTAGACTGTCCTTTGGTGGATGCGATTGGCGAGCTTGGCTAAGAAGGAGGAAGGGAGGGAGGGAGCCGGAAGCACGAGGTCCCATACCAAAGCCAGACGCACACGCTCCCTCACTGTCTCTCCATTTCCCTCTTACCTTCCTCAAGTCTCGAGTATGTGTGTGTTTTCATTCTCTAGCATCTGTTACTCTTGGTGTGGATGTCCCCACCTCGCTCAACGCCTTCCATCAACACCAACGCGCTCCGCACCTCCTCCTCCACCGCGTTGCCCTCATCCCAGATCACGTGATCGCCATAAGAGGGGACTTGGCCTCCTTCCCCACCTTATATTTGCTCTTCTTGAACAGAATCTGAAGCATGTGAACCCTTTGCCCTCCAGACAGACAAGGCCACGAATCAGCCAAAGCAAGTCAAAATCAATCCCAAGGTACCTTCCAAACTTCCGAGTAGTAAGGTAGAGAGAGAGAGGAAGAGAGAGAGGGAAAGGGGACAGAAAGGGAGGGTCTTGGCAAAGGGGGGAACAAAGGGTCGAGTGCCAGCCAGCCAAGGCATACAGCCAGGCAGAGATGCCTCCCTCGCCACTTCCCCTCCCATGCTTACGCTTGGTCGAGGCTCCGATGGTCAACCAGTCCGACCTCGCCTTCCGACTTCTCGCGGTGGAGAACGGGGCCACGTCGACCTGGACTCAAATGTACCACACCGATGCGATCCTCAACGATCGGGACGCTCTCGAGACCTTGCTCAAGTCGTTGGAAGTCGGGAGGACGGCGAGCGAGAACCTGTGCAAACTCTCTCCTGCTCCTCTTCTGATCCCGCGAAAAGTGGGAGGAGAAGAGTCCGAAGAGGGAAACGGTCCGATGCGATCATCCGCAGCCTCCTTCTGTCCCCAGATCGTCCAGCTGGCTGGGAACGATCCGGAATCGCTGGTCAAGGCGGCCAGGAAAGTCGAGCACCTGGCGGACGGGATCGACCTGAACCTAGGTTGCCCTCAGAACCATGCAAAGATGGGTCACTATGGAGCCTACCTCTTGCCCAAGCCGGATTGGCCTCTGGTCGAGACTCTGGTCTCATCCCTCTCCAGGTCGGTCCAACTGCCGATCAGCACAAAGATTCGGTTGACTCCGACTCACGCCGATCAGACCTCGATCCTGGCAAAGAGGTTGAGCCTCGCCGGTAGCGACTGCGTCATCCTCCACGCCAGGTTCGCCAGCACTTCCAGGAGGAGGAACGGGCCAGCCGACCTTGGTCAGGTGAAGAGGGTCGTCCAGACTCTGAGGGACGAAGGTCTCTTGAGGACCGAGGAGAACGACGGCGATGGCGTCAGGAGGACTGCCGTCATCACGAACGGGAACGTCAGAGGATGGAGCGACGTTGTGAAGAATCTGGAATATACCGGCGCCAACGGTGTCATGGTCGGTGAACCTCTCCTTGAGGATCCTAGGTCAGTCTCCCCCCTTGCCCTCCAAACCCTTCTCTTCCTTCATGAGTTTGTTCGAAAGATCGGAAAAAAGAAGGGGATTCTCTTCTCAGTTGAGTTGAATCGACGCGGCATCCTTTTCCTCTCCGACATCACTCCAGCCTCTTTCACCCTTCGCTAGGAAAACTCTCCTCACCTCCAAGCAAGGCAGAGCTTTCACGCAGGTACCTGGAGCTGTGCGAAAGGTACCCGGGGACAGGCTCTGACCTCTTCGTGGCTAGGCAGCACGTCAGGAACATGCTTTGCCCTCGGAGCTTCTCGTTCGTCCAAGAGTCAGAGGGTAAGGCTGCGGAAGCCAGATCGAGGGCCGATTTATACCAGAGGAGATCCGTGGTCGAGGCAAGGGTCAAATCGGCCCAATCCGTCGAGGATCTGCGCGAGGCCATCCGTCTCTTTGAGGGTCAGGAGGAGAAAGTGGTCATGTGAGAGGGGCCACTCCCTCCTTCTTTGGCTGTTTTCTGGCCCCCTCTTCCTTCCTGGGATTCCGATCATCCGAATCAAGGTCTAAGAGTGTGTAGGCCTTGTGGAAGCAAGTGCAGCATGGGTGTGTCCATTTTCGTTTGTATATAGATACAGTTCAGTGAAGTTGAGGATTATGTGAAACAGAGAGAGAGAGAGAAAGGGAGGGAGCCAGCAAAGTTGAGGATTGTTTTACCGCCCCCCCCCCCCCCCCCAAACCCTGCCACCACCACCCCCTCAAAGAGAAAACAACCTCCTTCTCAGCGCGATCAGCCGGGACTTGGGAATGGCCTGTCACTTATTTCAGGACTAGTCTTTTCCCCTTCCAGCCTCGGCACTTTGGCTTCCCCTGGACCTTTCCTCCGCTTCTCCTACACTCTAGTGGGAGAGACGATCCTCCTCGTACTTTCTCTCTCTCTCCCTCTCTCCCCCATCTCTTTGCCTATCTCAGGATACGGACGTCATCTCTCTTTTCCTCTGAGCCAAGCTTGGAGATCATGCTCTCGTACCTCGAGTTCTCCCTCTCCCTCCACCATCTTCTTCCCCCTTCGAAGATGCTCCATCCTATCGCGCTGCTGGCGGCTTTTCTTGCGCACCTCAGGCCTAAGCCGTCCAGCAGAGCTCTAGGGCCCGAGGTGGTTATCAGGTGCCTCGTGGTCGAGATCAAGGTCGGTCTGAGACCCCCCGTCGTGGAGCGTAAGAGCTCGGGTGGGGTGGTTTGCATCCTGGTCTTGATGATGTCGAAGGGGTGCGTCAGGATCGTGGCAAGCGTGCCCGCCAGCAGACCTGCGTGGGTTTTGGAGTAGAAGAAGGAAGGGAGGGAGAGGGGTTCATTCGGTCCTTTGTCCGGATTCCAAGGAAGAGAGAAGAGGACAGGCAAAGGAAAAAGCGAATGCACGAAAAGCGACAACAAAACTACTCACCACTACCGCTCACGACGAGCCAGCTACCCGTACCTGAACCTTGCGAGTCTTCCTTACCCGCCGCGCTCAACCGTGCCAGCCTGACCTTGGAGCTCTCGTAGATGGCCAGGTAGAGACCAGCGTAAGGAGCGTCCCTCAGAGCCGTCGCCGTAAATCCCTGAAAGAAGCCCCTGAATCCAGCTTTCGCGTGGATCTCCCTCAGGGAGGATAAGAGTGTTGGCTCGGCTGTCGGCGAAAAGTGGGAGGACTGTGTTGGATGCGGCAATGGCTGGGGGGTTAGATCACGGATTCGGTTTTCGATTTCCTTCCCTCTTCCCTCTCCTGAATTGACTCTTTTCCAAATCAATGGCTGAAGAAATTGGGGGGAGAGGGAGGGGGGGGG
>KZ820074.1:0-24291 GCA_003144235.1 Violaceomyces palustris | reverse complement strand
TGGTTTTGCTTTTGGTTAGGGTTTTGATGTGGTTGGATCTTTCCTCAAACAGGACAATCTCTGCTTTATGACTGGCTCACTCTTTTCATTTCCCCTCGTCTCACCCTTCTAGCTACCTGTTCTCATTTTCAAGACCATGTTCTTCTGTCCATACATCATTCTTCGATTCGATTTTTGGTTTTCTAGACTTCTCACACTCTTCCCCCCCCCCTCCCCCCCCTCCCCCATTGGGCCACTACTGGAGGTAATGTTCCCGTCACCCCTTTCTTTCCCCCCTCTTCTCTTTCACCTTTCCATCCGTGATTTTCCTCCACCCTACCGAGCCCCATGTCATCTCGATGACCTTGCCTCCTTCCCTGCCTTTCCTATCCTTTTTACGTCAACATTCTTGGGTTTTCTCTCCACCATGAGATTCACTTCATGTCACTTTCAAAAGCAATCTTACAATTTTACCCTTCCATTGCCCGTGCAATCCAACGCATGCAGTGGAGAGAAGAGCGGGCCTGATTCTGATTTGTGAATCCTCTTCCTCCTCCAGGTATGTCCTCTGACTCTGCTAGGGCCATCTCCCCCCACTCTCCCACCACTCTCCTTCCACTGCCTCCATCGTCAGCTGCGATTTCATAGGTGTCAAAAGAGAGGTTCGTATAGAAATCCTTCCCTCTCCCTCTCTCTCTCACCTCCCCCCTTTCCCTAACGAGAGATAAAAACTGGATGGGTGGGACTGGTATCGGAGCGACGATGGATCGTAGGGGAAGAACACCCCAGAGTAGACATTCGAGTGGGAGAAGTGTGTATGTACATACTGTTGGTGTGTATGCATGGAGGACTGTACAGACGAGAGTGAATGGGTCTAGGGCTCACGAAGGGAAGGGGGAGGATGAGACGCCACACTTATCCTCGCTCTGGATCATTCCACAAAAGTATTGGAAAAAAAAAAAACTCAGAGACCGCTACCATCCTTGCCGGAACTCGATCCGTTTCTCCCATTTTTCACTCCCTGAGGAGATGCCTGTCCGATTCCAAGACCTGTTTCAGCACGCTGGCGAGGACGAGTTCGGTGTCGTAGATCTTGAGTCGGTCAAAGTTCTTCCACACCTTCTTGTCCTCCGGGCAACTGATGATGAAGACCTTTTCCCCGGATTTCGTCTCCCCTCTCGAGATCTCGTTCGAGGTGGGCTCCTTCCTGGGGGCCTTGCCTCCCGCGCTCTCCACCACCCTTCGTAGGACGTTGACGTCCGGTTTGCATCCCTTGGTGAAGTAGAAGGCCATCCCTCTCAGTAGGCCCGAAGGGTTCCTGGCGGATCTCTGGAGGGATTCCGAGAGGGTGAAGTTCCACTTTTTCTCGTTGGCTTGGTCCGAGAGCGGAAAGTCGGTCCCTGGAACGAGTCGGTCCCTTGCCTTGGGTTTGGTGGCGTTCTCCTTGACCCATCTCGAGTCTACGATCATCGTCGTCCCGCTGGCGATGGCGCCCAGCATCTTTTCCGTCCTCCCCAGCTTGGCCGCCACTAGGTAGTCCGCTTCCTGGACGCTTTCCGTCCTCTCGGCCCCCAGCCTCGCCAGGGCCTTGACCTCAGCGTCTGTCAGCTCCACTCCGGTGGTGGCGTACTTTATCGTCTTTCCTCTCGACGCCGCCGGTTCGCAAGCTGGCACGCTGGCTGATGAGGGGCTCGTGTTGGCCATCTTCGTGACGGGCGTCGAGCTGGGCGATGTCGACGCGACCCGGTTTCGTTTTGCAGAGGAGGGTGTTCTCGGCGATTTGACACTGACGGAAATGTCTTGCTTTTTCCCTCGGACAACCGTAGTTCCTTCAACCTCTTTCCCCCCATCGTCTTTCTCCTCCTTCTCACCTTCGTCTTCATCCATTCCGCAGATCCTGGCTTTCTTGGAAGCGGAGCTGTAGACCGAAGACGATGGTTTGGCTCGCTTGGTTGAGGTGTTCGGAGTCTCTCCCACCCCCTCGGCCGCCACTCTGGTTCTTATCCTCGATCCAGGCGTCTTTTGCGCTTCAGTAGCTTCGTTTTTGCTCCCATTGGCAGAGTCGCCATTTTCGACGGGCTGATCCGCTCGACTTGAAGATTTCGGCTTTGCGCTAGCCGAGGTCGCGTCGTTGCCCACCGGAGCCTCGTCGTTCTCAAGGGCGTCGGTGATCCAAGGTTCCAGGCTTGATTCATCGAGACCGGTCGAGCCGACTAGGGATTGGAAATCGATATGGCTTGGGAAGTCGATGAAGCGCATGTCGGCATGGTCGAGCATTTCCCATTCGAGGAAGCAGCAGTCGAGCCAAAGATGGTTGACCACAGGGATCCCCCACTCCCTGGCCCTTTGGACCTTTTCCCCTTCCAGTGCTGCGGCGACGCACATGGTGTTCTCCCTCGTCATCTCCGGCGTAAAAGTGCCTCCCATCCTCTGAATCAGCTCTCGCAAGTAGATTCTGGCCGTCCCGGTGTAGTTGGTGATGGTGATACGCTGCTTGTCAAAGTTCGGGATCGGGTGGTAGGGCAAAGGGTAGTGAAGGAGCTCGGCCCTCGGATCCGTTACCTGGCCGCTGGCAAAGACGTTGAAGAGCCAGATGATCGAACCGACCGTCTTCCCCAGCCTGATAGCCTCTCGATACTCCTGTGAGGATCGGTACTTGGAGATGACGATGTCGGCGTTTCTGACGCCCTGCTTGATCCCTTTCAGACCCTCGGAATCCTCGGTGGCGATCACTACGCCACCAGCCAGGCGGATGCGCTCCACGAGCGCATCAATCCGTCGAGCATCAGCCCTCAAGATCTCCCTGGCAAAGTAGAAGGACTTTCCCTCGAGGAGCTTTGGGGAGGACTGCCTCGATTTCTCCAACAGGATCTTGTCCTGCTCGGAATCTCGGAGTGCGGCCAGCTCGGTGAGCCTTTTTTGCTGCTTCTCCTGCTCCTCAACGACCATCGGATCCTTGTCCTTGACCGAGTCAGAGCGCATGCAGGCTGGATAGTCCCTCGCTTCGAGATTGAATTCGTACTGGGTCGTCGGGAGTAGCTTGGAAAACCTGAAGCAGTCATCCACCCAGTGAGGGCTGACAATCTTGATCTTGTGTTCCGGGTTGAGGATGACTTGTTCGAACTTTGAGCCAGCCGGAACCAAGGTGACGAGGTGGGTGACGTCTCTCGTCAGTTTGACTTTCCAACCGCCGCCGAGGGATGACACACCGCCACAGATGAGCTCGACATCCATCTTGGGGATGCGACTGCAGCAGACAACAACACCGGAGAAGATCATGGCCCTGTTGCACGAGTACAGACGCTCAGACTGTAGCATGCCAAGCTGTGCTGATCGTCGGACCCAGTCCGGCGAGACTGCGAAAGGTTTCCCGCTTGATCTCGATTTGGCACTGTCGACCTGAGCATCTATACAGGAGTCGTACTCTGGAAAGCTGTGGGTGAGCGAGATGACATGAGTGGTATGCTCGAGGTCAAACCTTTCCAGCGAGACACTGGATGAGGAAGAGCCACTGGACTGGACCGAGGTAGCGCCACCGCCCTTGAGCGTTCGTTCGATCTGATGTTTTCAAAGGAGGGCAATCAGTCTCGTCAGCAAAGAAAGCGTGGCCCAAGATGAGGAAGGTCTTTTGCATCGACTTTCTGAAGAGCTCTCTCACCTCATCCCTTTCCGATTGGGACATCCCCTCTGCATTGATGAAATAGGAGACATCGCGGAAAAGTAATGTTTGGGTCATGCTGGTGTTTGATGGAAAGAGATCTCCACGATGGAGGGCTCCCTATTGTGGAAGAGAAGGTGGCTTGAGGGAATCTCTTTGAAGTGTATGCGTCCTTCTTGCTCTCTATTCCTCTCTCTCTCTCTCCCTCTCCCTCTCCCTCTTTTCACTCTCGAAGCCGCCAAGACCTGGTGTAAAAGATGTAGTTAGACTATGGGATGAAGTATCAGGATTGTTATGGTCAAAGTGATAGGAGGATGGAGGAGGGAGGAGGGAGGAGGGAGAGGAAAGGTGAGGTTAAAGGGAAGGGGGGGGGGGGAGTGAAAAAGGATCAAGGATTACGCTCAGGTGCGTGTTGGTCTCTTTTCTTTCCCTCTCTCCTTCAACCCAACCTTGCCACCAAGTTTACTTTACGCGGTGCGTTGCTTCGCGTCGATCTGAATTCAAACAGAACCAACCCGGAGGAAACCCAGGCTATCCAACACGCGTCGCTCGTTCTTTCACCAAGCGTTTCTCCCCATCAGCGCGCATCGAACCACCCCACCGCCACCTTCCATCCAAATCCTGCCCCTAAAGGTTCACGATCGAGACGATGATCGTCGAAAGCTGTGCAAATGTGGAAAGGGCGTTTGAACGAGATTCCCTGATCGAGCGTGAACAGTCGGGGCGTGGTTTGGAGGGGGTTCTGACAGCCTGACGGTAATACGCTCCCAACTCACTCACTCACTCACTCACTCAGATACGACTCTGCAACTTGAGCTCCCCCAGAGCTTGTTGCCGATCTCTGGGGGAAATCTATGAAAGTCCTTCATCACAACACCTCATGCTCAAAGGGCTTCCTCTCCTTCACATCTGTCCACAGTCACCTTACCAGTGATGGGGCGCGCCTCTCATCTTTCCCCTTTCCCCCCTCTGATCACGGGTTGGCTGGGATGAAAGCTACCTTCCCCCTCATTCTCTCCCATCGTTTATCACCTCTTGGGAAAACCAGAGTTTGACGACCCACCAAGGATGGTTGGTCCGAACCTTCATCCGCCGCCCCCCGTTCCACCTCAAGCCCCATCCACCTGATCCGATCGCCTCCAGCATCCATGTCAGAGAGAATTGTCGTTTTCCTCACGTTCAAGGGCTCCGCTCTTGGCATTTATCGTCCCCCCCCCTCCCTCCCTTCCCCTGCATCCAAGAACGAATAAAAATCCAAATCAGTCCATCCCTCGACCACCTCACGAGTTCCGATGGAAAAAGTTTCGACGAAACTTCCACTCCGCAATGCGATTCTCAAAGGGGATCGTGTCTGATCGGGGAATGGAGATGTATGCGTTGTGCCGCCAAAGAAAGAGGTTCTCGAAATGTAAAAAAAGAGGAGAAATTCTTAAAGCAGCCTCGGATCGTCGTCATCGTCGTCGTTTTTTTCACCCCAACTTCTGGATCCTCTCACCGAGGGCCTCGATCCTCTGGTTCAGGACTTCTAGGTTGGCCGCCATGGTCCTCTGGTTGGACTCCAAACCTTGCTCGAGTCCTCGGACGAGCGGTTGGAGCTCTTGTTCGACCTCGTTGGAGCTCCTCTGCTGCCTTCGCTCCAAGTCTGCCAGCCTCTTGGAAAAGTCGTCCGAGGAGGAGTGGAGATCGCTGAGACTCCTCATCCTCTCCAGGACGAAGGGGATCAGGTTGAGGTGGGGCTCGAGCCTTTGGTTGATTTGGCTGAGCTTGTTCAGCCTCTTGACCGTCTCAGGGTCAAGCCCTGCCGTGGTGACCTCTGCCTCCTTGGGTTGGTTGGACGAGCCAACCTCTTCGAGCTTGTTGACGCCTCCACCACCTCCTCCTCCTCCTCCGCCGTTGGGGCCGAGCTTGCTCCTGCTCTCCTGGACCCTTTCCAACTCGGTCACCAGCACTTTGACCCTCCTGCTGATCGCGTCTAGGTGTCTGGGTTGGGTCAGGAGGCTCAGCTGTTGCTCTATCCTCGTCAGGGTGGGAAGGAGAGGCTTTGGCATCGCCGTTTCCTGAAAGGTTTCCAAAGTGAGATTATCCAAAGGAGACAACAAAATCCAAAGAAAAATAAAAACAAATCTTCATGAGTGCCAGTGAGCAAGGAGGGGAAAGGTACGAAGGAAAGAAAAAAGGGGCTCACCTCATCGACGAGCACATCCTTCGCACCGACGACCTTTTCCAGTTCGCTCAACCTCTTGTCGATGCTTGCCAAGCGCTTGCTGTCGTTCACCTTGCTCGGGTGGACGAGATCGACCGCCGCGGGATGGGCGTCGTCGGCAGAGGATGCCTGAGGGCCTTGTCCCTCCAGCGCTTTATCGCCTTTCTCCTCCCCCTCCACTCGGCCGCCGCTGACGAGCTTTTTCAAAATCTTCCTGCTCTCAGGATCCAGGCCCTTCCTTGGGTTTAAACCCTGTTGGAAGGCGATCTCGCCCCCCCCTCCTCCTCCTCCTCCGCTGGAAATCTCTCGATCCAACCTACCAAGGTCCGACCTTAGGCTCTTGAGCTGCTCTAGCATTTCAAAGACCGGAACCTCGTCCTTGGTCTTTGCCCTTTCCGACCTAGGCACCTTTGGCTGAACCTCACCTTCCTGATGCCCCTCGCCGCCTTTAGCCTTACTCTTGTCATCCTGATCCTCATCCTGATCGACGACGAGGATCGACGTCGACGTTGACGAGGAGGATGCGGCGGCGGCGATTTCCTCCTCCAAGAGTCCGATCTCGAACTTTAGCCTCCTCAGTCTTTCCAGAGGTCGTCCTTGTTGCCTTGAGCCATCGATCTCGTATGTGGTGGTCTCGAAGCCGGAATCAAAGTAACCCCTGTCGTTGCGGTAGGCCCCTCTGTTCGCTCGCTTGGCATCCTTGCTCCTACCCTCGCCCCTCTCCTTCAATTTGTCCGAGAAGTCTACATCGTCCACGAAAAAGGAAAAAAAAGGGGGTTGGGGTTTGGGTTCGGTTGGGTTGCGTTAAAATGTTGGAATGAGTTAAAGGGTAACGAGGGAAACGAAGGGGATGAATCGAGAAAATGCTAAACACATCCCCCCAACCACTACTCACCCACACGATCCCCATCCACCTCGCAAGCTCCCTGGAACCTATTGGTAGCCTGAAGCGCATCCAAGCTGGTGGTGTCTATATCGTCCACTTTGGCTTGCTTCTGCTGGATCTGTTTCCGATCTTTCTCGTCCTCCTCCTCGCCGCTACTCTGTTCGTCGTCATCATCGCTACCGCTAGCTTCTAGATCTGAAGCGGTTTCACCTTGTTCACCTACCCTATTCCTTCTTCTCAGAGAGCTACCTCCTTTTTTCCCCACCTTGCTCCTACTCCTCCCACCCCTCCTCCTCGCACCACCCTCCACCTCCTCATCTGAATCCTTGGTCTCGTAAACGTCAGGTTGGGTGTCAATGTCCGGTAGGTTCGAGTACTTGGAGCTCGACATACTTCTCTCTTCTCTCGCGATTTGAACCGTAATTGGAAAAGTCCAAAGCTTTGGTAAGGAGAAGGGATGGTAGAGGGAGAGAGAGGGGATGTTGTTCGTGCTTTGCGTTTTGATCGAGTGGGGGTTTTGAGATTCGCTTTAGGAAGGGATCTAGAAGTTGGCCTGTGTGTTGGATTCCATAGGGATTCTTTTTCTTTTATATATATCTTACCCACAACCAACACTCAAGTTTCCTGGGACACGCGTGCGGTGATGATGGTGGTGGTATTGGTGGTGTTGGTGTTAGGTGGGATGGGCGAAAAAGGGAAAGAGAGGCAGAGAGAAAGAGAAATGAGAGGAACACACACACACGCACGCACACACGCACACACACACACAACACACACACACACACACACACACACACACACACACACACACCCCCATCGACCCTCTGAAATGGAGATTCTACGCACGGTCCTCTCCTCCCAACCCCCATTCTCGCCTGCCCACCAACACCACCACCACCACCACCACCACATCCAGATCCTTCACCCTAGAGTCGAAATAAACGGGGGAGTTTCCGAAATGGAAAGAGTCCTGCCAATTTGGATCTCGCTTCCGGAAAAAAACGAAAAAACCAAAGGGTCTAGAGGGTGGGTCTTTTCTTTTCTTTTCTTCCTTCCTTCCCCCACAACGTTTTCTCACGGTAGGTGTGCACTTTGAACGTGCTGGAAAAGAGAGCAGAGGCGAAGGGATCGTGATAGGAAACAAGATTACTCGAGTCTGTTGGAATGAAAGGGAGGTGTAAAAGGGGGGGGGAGGCGGGGGAGCGAAGAAAGGGGCGCCGAATCAAGTACAATTGTGAATGTAGGTTGATCACCTCCCGGCAAGAGGAAGGTAGGAGGAGAAAAAAAAAGTTGAGCCATCTAGGATGACGATCCGACTTGCTTTGTGCGTTTGTGGAGAACGATCAGAAGAACAGCCTGAAAGGGTAACTTGGGCTGGGAAGGGGCCGCGGGAGAAAAGAAAGCGAAACAAAGCGAGGTCAGGATGGTCCCCCAAAACGGGTAGGATGGGGAGGGGAGGATCATGAAGCCCCTAACTCACTTCTTCATCCTGAAAATCACCAGGAGCAGGCTGAAGGTGCAGAGGAAGATGGCGGACCAGACGTAGACTCCCGCCCTCTGCCTGGTAGGATCCCTTTGATTTGGGACCAGGCTGGTGAGCGCGATGAAGCTGAACGCCAGCAGAGCGTCTGGTAGTACAGGTGCATACACAAACAGAACCCCAAAAGTTGGAAGGGAGTCACCCGTCAGCATCTTTGCGACGGTATTTCGGAAGCATTAAGGGAGGGAGGGAGAAAGAGAAGAGGGCAAGGCGGAGGGGGACTCACACATAGCGGCGATGATCTGGGTCTCAGCTCCGTACTGATTCTGGAAACCTCCGGCAAAGTACTCCGGCTTTCCTCCCTGACCGACCATGATGTAAGGTGCGCCCCTGATCCGGTTCCACATCTGACCCGAGGTGAAGATCACGATGCAGAAGAGGCTGCAGACGAGCCAGAAGGGTTTCGAGCTCTTGAAAAGGCTTCCCAGGTGAGGCGAGACGACGAAACCGAACACAGCGACGAGCACGGCGGTCGTCGAGGTGACCGCGATCAGCTTCCAGTTCAGAGGTCGGCTGAACTTGAAGGGTACGTTGAGGGTCTGGGAGAGCGTCGAGGCCAGTTCCTTCCCCTCGAAGCCCACCCGATTGAAGTCGTAAGCGATCGGTTCCGGAGTCGGGTTGGACGGAGTGGGGGGTGGGAAGATGTAGAGCGCCGGCGCGTGTTGTAGGCCAAACTGTCCGGAGAGAGGAATAGGGGGAGGGAGGGAGGGAGGGAAATGATATAGTTAGAGGACCGGCCAGTTCCCCAATTCCGAAGATAAAGGGCTTGAATTGGGCTGAGTGGAAGGACGATCGAGGAGAGAGAGAGAGAGAGGTGACAAGGGGATTCCTATACAAACCTGCCTGAAAACCTCCCTGCCGTTGGTGAACTCGATCTTGGCCATGACCAGCTTTTCCCTATTGACGTTGGACTTCTTCCTCCAGTTCTTTGCTACGTTATCGAATTCGGGTTGGAAGTTCAGGCAGGGTTGACACTTGATCGCCGGGTCATTGGCCGTCATCAGGACGGCGGCGTGGTAGTCCCTCTCCGGGGAGGAGACGAGCAGTCTGAACGATTCCGAGTCGAGTTCGAGGTAAGGTTTGGAGGGGGAGGAGAGGTAGGCCTGGAGGATCCTCTGCGAGGCGAGGGAGGCATCGGAAGAAGCTTTCTGGGAAGGAGAAGATCTCTTGGATTCGACCAACGAAGACGTCAGCGTGGTCAGGAGGATGATCGAGAGGGAGAGAAAGAGGAGGTGTTTGGGGAACCTCATCTTTCAAGGGGGACCAAAGGACGGGAAGGACGTGAGTATGTCAGTCGAAGAGGAGGAGGAAAGAAGGAGAGGAAAGAGAGTTGGTTGGTGTTCGTCGGTGGAGAACAGGAAAGATGGAGGAGAGCGGAAAGGGGGAATGATGGAGAGGGGGAGAGAGAAGGGTAAGAGACTCTTTCTTCTTCTTCGCTTTGGCTACAGCGAATCACTCCCATCGCCGCCCACTCGACGAAAGGCCCGTGCACAGGCAACTCTCGCCACCCTCCATCAAACTCGGGTTCGACTCTGAGCCCGAGACTCACACCAACAATCGATCCATCCACCACCAACCCAACCCAACCCCTTCCTCCCTTCTTCTCAACCTTCGACTAGTACTCCCGAGACTGATTGCCATCGCACCTGAAGGAAGGGATTCATCAAACTACCTGACTCTGCATAATTCTCGCAAATACGGGCAGGAACGTTTCCATCGTCCACGAGGGGACCAAACAAACTTCTGGTCTGGGAAAGGGAAGGGGGCGGCGAGGGGGAGGGGGGTTGTAAGGGTAGGGCAAAGGTCTTCTCACCGAACGCAACAGAAGATCCTAAAAAACAAACAGTCAAGGTGACATTAGAAATCGTCCATGAGAAAAGATGAGGAGGGGACCAGGATTGGCAGCTCTGGATCGAACTGCCTACTCTCAGGCTCAGTTCACCAGTCTATCGGACGAGCTCACCAAAACTCAACTCGAGGATCTCCGATCTCAACTCGACACCTTCTCCAGGGCCCTACGAAACTTTGCCAACGTCCACAGGCAGGACATCCGTAGGGACCCAGAGTTCAGGATGGCTTTTCAGAGGATGTGCTCTTCGATCGGGGTGGATCCCTTGGGATCCTCCTCTTCAAAGGGTCTGGGTGGTGGGAAGCTGGCTGGGATTTGGAACGACCTTTTGGGATTCGGGGATTGGCAGTACGAGTTGGGGGTTCAGATCATCGACGTTTGCGTATCCACCAGGAACCTCAATGGAGGTTTGATCGAGGTCAAGGACCTGATTCGAGGGGTCATGAGGTTGAGGACGGGTGAGGAAGAACCTGTCGTCCCCTCATCCACCTTTCAAGACCCTCTCCAACTCCCATCCTCCTCTTCCTCTTCCAAGCCGAAGAAGGAAAAGGTTCTGGAAGGCATCGTCACGGAGGAAGATATCCTTCGTAGTCTCAAGGCTTTGAAACCTCTCGGTTGCGGGTACGAGGTCGTAACGATAGGTGACAAGAGGATGGTCAGGAGCGTTCCTACCGAGCTGGGTACCGATGCCGCAGCCGTCTTGGCTATCCTATCGCTTCCGATGACCAACCCCACCAACTCTCACCTTTCCGGCTCCAACTCGGACCCTCCCACTTCAACACAAACGTCCACCTGCAAGTGCGATTCGATGGGTTTCCCTTACGTGACTCACCTCGACCTCTTACCCTCAAGGCCGGATCTCAAAGCTAGCGGGTTGGGAACCGACGGAAAACCCTCATGGACCAGCGAGAGGGCGAGGGCCGTGTTGGATGACATGCTACTGAGGGACGAGATGCTCTGGGTCGATGAGGGAGCACATCCCAACAGGTACTACTCTCTCTCTATCGTCGAAAGCATCCAACCGATTTGATACCACCCTTCTACCACCCCCTTCCTCAACCCGTGCGCAACCGACTTTTAACCTTGGCTTAAGCTCCCCATAGCAAAATGACCCTCTCTCCTTTCTTTTATTCTCCCCTTCATCCATGTTCTCATCAATATCCCTTTTCGATTCCTTCATCCTGTTGTCTAAGTAATCTTCTCCCCCCCCCCCTTCTCCTTCTTGGACAAGGGTCGCTCGAACATATCAAGGAATTAGACTGATATCATCGTTCTTCTGTTTTACAATGGATCGAACGGGCGATGAAAACAACTTGGAGGTAGGGAGAGGGCGAAAAAGGGGTTATCATACGGTGGTTCAAGGGTTTGTTGACGCTGGGAGAAACACTGAAGCTCATCCCTTATTCCTCTGTCCGAGCGGGTAGAAGACCGTGTAATCCGGCACCCTGGAAGAGGCAAGGTAGGATCCCGTGCAGTTTTCTTCCTGGCATTGACACTCGTGATCCATGAAACGCTTTGACCTCCTCATCGGCGGCCTCTTGTTATGAGATGGGCCACGTTGCTTCACGGGATCGTCGTACGAGGAGGAGGAGCTAGAGTTGGACGAGGAGGAGGACGAGGACGAGGTCAAGGATACAGGCGGTGTAGGCGGGAGGAGCGGTTTTGATGCGTGGCTCTTGGGAAGCACTGACGAGGTTGGGTGGTGGGAGTAGGCCACCAAGTTGCCCTGCTGCTCGCCGGATTCCACGACCGAGTGCATGTCCTTCTTGTAGTCGATCGTCAGCTCCTCGTAAGCCCTGATCTCCCTCTTTGAGAAGAAGACGATCTTGGGGATGGGATCCGAAAGGCTCTGATAGAGCATGAAATGTTCGACGTTCGAGTTGCAGCTGTGGTTGAAGAACCTTGCCGGTCCGCCTTGGAAGGAGGAGTCGATGACGACGTCTGAATCCTCATGGCTTGGATCGCCATCACCATCACCATCACCATCATCCTTTGTACTCTTCAACTTGCATGGTCGATTGCCTGGGCGGCTCTCACCTTGCCAATGGGTGGTGGGCTGGCCGTAAAGGTGTTCGGCGACAAGGCTCTCTCTCCCGACGAGACTTTGGTCACCACCATCGCTGTTAGAAAAGTCGAAAGAGTAACACGTGAACTCATTCCTCGCCTCCGCCATCCTGACCCTCTCGTCCGCAAAACGCTTGCCCAGCAGCTCCCCCGAAAAATGGCAGATGTACTCCCCGGGAGCCAGGTCGCGATGACATCGTAGGCCCCAGCCTTTGGATTCCGTCCGGAAGATGTCGAGGCCCACCGCTCTTGCCATCCTCGAGGCTTTGCCACAATAGCCGTAAAGCTCGCTGCCTTTGCTCCCACCGAGCCATTCAGGCTTCATGAAACCCCGTCCGTTTATGGCTGGACTCTTGTGTTGCTCGGCGATCGGTATCGTTTTCCAAGCCGGGGACCCTCGACCCAATATGATCTCATCCGTCGGTTCCCATCGGACGCCGCAATACGGTGGAGGCAAAAGCTCAGTCCCTGGAACCTCGTTGGTCAACGTGATCACAGGCCCACCCATTGCCTCAAGCCTTTCCAGTAGGTTCTTCAAGGCCATAGCCTCCGCCGTTTTTTGCTTTTCCTGATCAGATTCCAGCCCTTTTTTTTGGCGGTGGATGGATTCGATGCCAACATCTTCCCCCCCCCTGACTCCTTGGGACTGCGGACGCCTCTGACCTCGAATCGGAGGTGATTCGATGCGCACCTCGACACGGGTCGCTGGTGATGACTTTTCCTTCCGAAGAATGGGTCTTGACAAGTCCTTCTTCGACCTTTGATCCGTCTCACTACTCATGGACCTGCTCTTACTCGATATCGGGCCCCCATGTACCACATAGGGACGCCTGGAGCTCGTGTCGCTCGAGCTCCTGTCACTAAGGATGGACCTCAACAGAGAGATGGAGCCGAGAGGACTTGAGGAAAAGCTGGGGGATGCTTGCGAAGAGTCCCAGTCGGACAGTGGCGATCCAGGATCGTCCAACGGGTCAGCTTGAGTCCGGGACCCCTTAGAATATAATGATTCTCCTGGTACCGCCAACGATGGTTGTTCAGGCCCTTTGGCGCAAAATCTTCTCCCCCTGTCCCGTCTCAAACTTGGATCGGGTAAAAGGTGGGATTCTGAATAGGTGGCTGATTGATTTCCCGTTCGTGGACGTTTGCTGTCACCTTGTCGCTGCTCTCGTGGTTCGATTCCATCAGCATTCGCGCTGGTCCTGGGACGCTTTTTGCTGCGCTTTTCCCTCCTTGACGGCGACCGGTCGATCGCACTGCCATGAGCGAGAGTCTTAGCTTCCAAGCCAGGCTCCTTGCGCGGGCTTCCCTTCACAAAGACCACGTCGTCCTCACTGTCTGAGATGAGGTCGATGGGCGACGGCGGGCGGACCATCTTGACCCCTACCACTGCGAAATCCTCTTCACCCGACTCCATTCCGACTTCAGCTTTTGAGTCGACAGATAGCGGCAGCCGCCCCAACGGAGGGAGTTTCCGAATCTCCACGCGAGCCTGCGTGGTCTGTTCAAGCGTCGACGTGTCGGAGGCTGCTTCCGTCGGTGGAGCAGTGGCCACATGGAATTCGGTATGGGATGCTGGTCCGGTAGGGGGCGAGCGCTGGAACGACGCGACGAAGGCTGCAGGTGAAGGCGAGTGGTGACCTTGGAAGGGTAGGATCATGGCAGAGGAGCGGACACGTTGCTGCAGCCCCTGAATCAAGTCCGATCCGGAAGATCCTGCTCTGTTTGAGCCAGCAATACTTGCTTCTGATGGATCAGGATCGGGGCGAGCCTCATCCGAAATTTGATCTGATCTAGCGTCAGGTCCGAGCGTCAGGGCCGATCGATTGGATTGCAGCGCTCCAAGGTCATGCTCGATCTCGGAACTCTTCCGCTGATGGTTGCCTACGCCTCGCGATTCCGCCTTGAAATCAAGCTCGGACTCGAGGGTGCATGCTCGCGTTGGCTCGAGGCCACCTTGATCGGATATCTCTGTTCGGTAACCCTGCCCATCATTCGCGAGAACGAGCCAGGGCTTGTCTCGAGAAGAGGAACCGGGCCCGGCGAGGGTGCATGTTCCGCGCGAGGGACGAAATGAAGGTTGAATAGAGATTGGCTGGATTTGGGCTGGATCGATCGCAGCATCCCCAGCCTTAGGAGCAGAGGTTGATTCCCCATTCCGCTGGTCCCAGAGGGAGGCTATGGTTTCCAGGAGCTTTGGAGGGAGAGGTGTGTAACCCCAGTGAAGCTCACCAGGAAGGGTTGGAGCCGCCGACTCCGGATCAACATGAGTTACTAATCCAGCCCTTTGAGAGAAGGCATTCTGTGTTGTATGGGTCTTACCAAGGGCTGTTTATTTTCCCAACATGGGCCAAAAGGGGGGGGGGGGGGGGACGGGGGGCGGTGTTCAGACGAGCTCAACTTGCTTTGACTGAGAGTGGAGGACGAGGCGTCGCTTTCAGACTCACCCCATGGGTCGTGCTTTGGATCCGCATCGATTTGCCTTCCTGCCACTCTGACGTCCTTTAGAGGTTGGCATTTAACCGCACCAAGATCGACGAGCAGGTCTTGGGAACGGGTTGGGGATGGATCGAATTTACTCTCATATCGCTTGCTCATGAGGGGACGAAGGAAGGTGCCACGTAGCTCAATGTATGCACCGACCTGGGATCGGGGAGGAAATGAAGGGTAGGAGAAAGGAGAGGCGGGGATCCCTTTCCTGGACCTCTGTCTACCCACGTCGCCAGTTCAAGGACGCCTGATGCAAGCTTTGCCACTTTTATTTTCCCTTTCCTTTTCGCCTTCTTTCTACAACGTCTTTCCCCTTGGTCAGGTACGATCCGAGTTCCCTTCTCTCGGCCTTTTGCAAGGGGTCATGGGTGAGCGGCGTGGGACCCGGTGGAGGTTACGCTTCTAGATCGTACAAGCAACTTGGGGCAATTTTGCAGGCTTGCCTTCCGAGCGAGTTGGGACGCTTTGTTTCTTCCCGTTTCCTTTCAAGTCGCTGCCTGTCGAGATGGGTCGGCCATCCGTCCGATGATGTTGGCGATCTTTGCTTCGGTTGGGTTCTTTCTTCTATCTTCCTTCCTTCTTTGGTGCGGATCAAGTGGTGGAGATGGAGGAGTCTCTTTAGTGACCTCAGGCTGGTCGGATCGACTGCGATGCGCTCGACAAGTTGGTTGTCGTTCAGTGAGAGTGAGAGTGAGAGTGAGAGTGAGAGTGAGGGTGAGTGTGATTGTGAGAGCGGATTCACTTGGAACCAATCCCCAGAATCAAGTCACTAGAGCGGTAGTGGTTCGCCTTTCTTTTCGGAGTAGTAACAAGCGCAAGACCCTCGTTGTCTAAATCTAATCATGATTTAACACCAAGCCGGACGTTCCACCCACCCGTGTTCGTATTTGTCCTGCCAGGGGCGGAAGTTGAGGATCGGGGTAAGGGTTGGTCTTTGATCGATCTACTTGAACATTTGATTGGAGGGTGGATCGGGATTAAGGACGGATGGAAGTTGGTACGATGAGGCTTAATCTACGAAAGTGGATTAGAGTTGGACGATTAGAGATGTTTTTGGATTCCGCCCCTCAAGCTCTGGGAAGCCAGTCGAGTTGTAAGTTTGAGTCTTGGTGTCAACCAGCGATACATTTATGATCCGTGAAGGGTAAGAATACAAAAACTCAGAGGAAAGGGAAAAACAAGGTCGGAAAAGCAACACTGCGACTTGACTTCGCACTGACGGTCCATGAAGGAGAAAGAGAGCAAAACCAATCCATCTCCCAAACCCCTCACCCTCCCTCCGACCCTCTTTCTCTCTCTCTCTCTCTCTCTCTCTCTCTCTCTCTCTCTCCATCGTCTCCCACCGTTTAACCTCCCTCGGTGCTCCTCCAAGAAACCCTTCCTTGTCGGTCTCTTCCACTCATCTACCAGTCATCCCAGGGGCCGTGAGACTGGGACCGATCGTGACCGTCTTCTACTTGGGATCAAGGAGCCAAGGGAAACGGGAATCGTAAAGGGCGAGGGGAGAGTGGAAGGGAAAGATCAAAGACGAGTGAAAGTTCCGTAGAGATGTCGAGGCTCTACCTGAGGCTACCTGCCCTCCCTTCCTTCCACCACAAGATCACCTCCTTCCTCGGCTTCATCGACCTCAAGATCGGAGCCGAGATCATCACCCTTTTCGGCCTCTTCAACAAGATCGCGGGCGTCTACGGGATCATCGCCGTCTTCCAAGGCGGGAACCTCCTCCAGGTCACCCTCTACCTCTACTCCATCGCCACCATCGCCCTCTTCCTCTGGGGCCTCAAGGGGATCTCGGACGAGGATGCGCAGAGGGTGCTCACCTACTCGCACCTCTTCACCTTGGATCACATGGTCTCCAGCTTCTGGACCTTGCTCTTCGCCTTCAACTGGTACCTCTTCACCCCTCACGACGGTCGACCGACCACCAACTCTTCCGAGCACCAGCAGGGCCTCATGGACCTCATCGAGAGCATAGAGTCGCAATACAGGACCCAGGAGCAGATGGCCAAGCTCCACCACGAGCAGCTCCAGGGCGAGGAGAAGAGCCTCAGCGCCCAGAGGATATGGAAGGAGGAGAGGGGCTTCTCCGCCGCCGTCCTCGCCTTTGGCTGGATCGTAAAGGTGCGTGTCCTGATATCGAGTTCCGAACCTTGACCTCCAGCGCGCGTCCCAACCCAACCCCTACTTTCAACCCAAGCGCAGAGAGTGTGGAGGCAATCGAGTCTCGCATCTGTCAAGCCTCACTCCCATTTCCTAACCTACCTTCCCTTCCCTCCCTTCTCGACCCGATCCCCACTCTCCACCGCCCCTCCCGCTTTTTGCAGATCTACTTTGCTCTAGCGCTCTACTCGTACGCCCTCCACCTCCGACACGGGACCTACAAGAAACTACCCCTGTCCAAATCTTCGTCGTCGTCTTCGTCGTCCTCCTCCTCTTCGAGACCCTCGTACAGGTATCACCCTGTCCAAGACCTTGAGGAGGATCTTGGCGACTGGTCCGAGGATGGGGAGGGGGAGGCCGAGGGAGTAGATCAGCAAGGTTCAGGAGCGAAAACCTCGAACTCCACCTCCGGTCAAGGGCTCCAATCGAATCCACCTTTCCCAAGCTCTTCCTCCTCCTCCACCAACTCGCCGGCAAACGCTTCCAACGGAGCTTGGCCGAGCCAAGCTTCAGATAGGTCCAAGTCTCCCTTGAAGGCGGTCGTCGATCGACTGGCAACGTGATCAACCCTTGGCGTCTCGTTTCTAGCTGGCGAAAAGCTTTTCATCCTTGCTCTCACCCCCCCTTCCCAAAAAAAAAAAAAAAAAAAACAGTAATCCATGCCCGCACACACCAACCCTTGCCATAGTTCCATCCTTTCGTGGCCATACAAGGCTTCCTCTTGCTGTATATATCTCTGTGTGTGTCTGCATACTTACCGGTTCCCGTTCCTGGACTCTGTGTGAAGTCAATGGAAACCCCTTCACCCCTCCAATGACAGTGCAAACTTCTCTAACACCAGGAACTGTGAGATGGGAGAGGAAAGCGACCAGCCAATTCCTCGGATGGAAGACGTTGCGAGGGAAGGGACAGGAAGGGAGATGGGGGGGGGGGGGGTGACGTAGGGGGAGGAAGGTGTTGTCGAAGGAGGTTGGGGTTGGGGATATAAGTATGCAAAGTGGTTCTGGTAGAGAAAGGGGGGAGAGAGGGGGGGGGGGGGGAAGATGGGACGCGGAATGTGAAGAAAGTGGTCCGCCGATTGGTCGGAGGCCACTTTGATCGAGCATTTGGCGAACCGTGGGCCTCCTCGAATCCTACCCTTTTTTTCCGCTTGAATCTATTCCCCCCATCCACGCACCCGCTTTTCCCACTTTCTACCCACCTCCATTGGAACTTGTCACCCTTGATTCGGCCCCCATCCCCCCATTGGTCAGTGAAAGACCAAAGTTTGGGATGAGAAGTTTGGAATAGGTTGGGGGTGGGGGATCGATGTTTGGAAGGAAGGTGGTTTCCTCAAGCCAACCAATCGAAAAGAAAAGGAGTCAAGACTTACCTCGAAAGGGGGGGACCTCGGTGGTCGGTGGTAGTAATTGGCCGTTATGGGATGGTGTTGGTTCACTCTCGTCGGCGGGAAGAGCGAATGGAGCGAATCCAAAGGCAACCACCTCGCCTCTCGATTCTGGATTTTAATTAGGATGATTCCATCGCGTGGGGGGAGTGGTTCCGTCGATCTCTTACGTTGGTTGTAATCGTTCCTTGCTTCTGCCCATCCTGTAATCCATTGGTTCGGTCCATCGCCGAAAACCCCCCCACCGCTCAGCGTTCGCCTCCCCGGATCGCTCTTGAAGAGGAAGAGGAGGAGGAGGAAGAAGGAGATCAGAAACCGCAAGGCAGAGAGGACGATGACGACGATGGATGATGCGCTGGCGAATTCACCGATGGAGACCAGGTCTCCCTCACCCGTTCATCCCACACTTTACTTTGTGATCAGGTTCACGCGTGGGATGAGTGACGTTCATCGATATGTATTCGATTCTTTCATCCATTCATTCTCATTCACCTCTGCTCGCCTTGGCTTCCTCTCCCCACGCTGACACTCACACTCACACTGGGACTCTTTTTCGAGTCTTAGAGAGGCTGTGGCTGTGGTGTCGAATCAGTGATACAGTGCAGTAGGGGCATGAACTGTTGTGCATGTGAAGATGTATATTGCTGTGCATACACTCACAACTGTGGTAGCATGTTGCGACTGTGACCGTGACTTGTCAACGTGTCTCATCTCCACTCGAGCAGCACTCCCCCTCTTCCCCCCCCCTCTTCCCCCCTCTCACCCACATGCATCTCCAAGTCCAAGTCATTGCTTGCGTCCCGACTCCAAAGTTGGAGTCAAGAGGTGGGTAGAGGGAGGGGAAACGTCTCGTTTCGAATGTCAAGTCGAGCTGAACCTCATCACACACACGCACACTCTCACACATACACAACCCTCCGCCTTCTCTCCTCCCTGATCGTCGTCTCATGAGTTCCATCACCCTCCCTCCCATCAACCATCCAATCCCGTCATCCATCTTCGTGCCTCTCTCTTTTGCCCCTTCCCCTCTCGGCTAACTCTCATCCCAACCACCAAACCTTTGCCAGCACCAAATCCAGACACGCAGATCCGTGCCCTAATCCACCTCTTTCCCTATTCCTTCTTCCTTCATCCTTCTTCCCTCTTCCCCTACCCTCTTTCTCCCAAAAACTTTCCATCCCCAACCCCCACCCCCTTCCCAAACCCCTTAAATGACAACCCCCTCGAAGAGGTTGAAGACCATCTCGTCCCACCTCTCGTCCTCCTCCTCACCTTCCACCACAAGCTCAAGCTCGACCTTGCCTTCGACCTTCCCCCCTTCACCATCAGCCCAAGCGCCACACACAATGCCACCAGACCACGGCAGCGTCTTCCAGATTTTACCTGGTGTCCAATCCTATGACTGGGGCATGAAGCGTTCTTCCAGGGTGGCCACCTTTGCCAAGGCCACTAGCCAGCTGGACTTTGACTTTCAGCCCGACAGACCTTACGCAGAGGTGAGTCAGGACGTTTAGGCCACCCTCTCCGAAATTTTGCCTACCTCCACCACATTCTCTGACCTCGGGTGCGACCGAAACCCCATGGCCTCCCCCACCCTTCTTCCCCAGCTCTGGATGGGGACTCACCCTTCCCTACCCTCCAGGGTCATCCCACCGCCCTGGTCATCAACCGCTACACCAAGCTCATCCGAGTTCCAGCCACTCTCATCCTACCTCGCATCCAACCCTCACCTGATAGGGGAAAAGGTCTTGGAAAAGTTCTCCTCCCAACAAGGCACGAATCTCTCCCTACCCTTCCTCTTCAAGGTCCTCAGCGTCGGCAAGGCACTCTCCATCCAGGCTCACCCTGACAAGCGGCTCGGCAAGGAGCTCCACGAGAAGAGACCTGAAATTTACAAGGGTGAGTCCTTCTTCTTTCCCCTCTCCCCGATGATGCCAGGGAAGGAGGAGAGCATTGGCGACGGACGACAAGGGCCTTCATAGCTCTGCAAACAGCATCATCCATGCTCACCCTTCCTCGGCTCCCTTTTTTCCACCCACCCTTCTTCCTTCCACCCGCTGTTAACCCCCCCCCCCCCTGCCTTTTCTTCGTTCGACAGATCCAAACCATAAACCGGAAATGGCGATAGCCCTGACACCCTTTTCCGGGTTCTGCGGTTTCAGACCGCTGCAGGAGATCCTTGGCTTCCTGAAACGGGTGCCAGAGCTGGAGCGACTCGTCTCACTCGACCAGGGAACGGTAGAGGCCGCCGAGAGGGCCGTCGAGCGGAACGAGGACAAAGCCCTGCGGTCGTCGCTGAAGCTGATCTTTGGTAGGCTGATGAGGTCCAAGGAGGAGGAGTACACGCTGCAAGCACAAAGCTTGGTCAGGAGGTACTCGACCGACGAAGGTTGGCGCCAGGAGGTGGACCCAGAGGTCAGGGAGAGGGTGCTGAGTCTGAACGAGCAGTTCCCGAACGACATCGGCATCTTTTGCACCTTCCTCCTCAACACGGTCAAGCTCAAACCCGGAGAGGCGCTCTTCCTGGGAGCCAACGAACCTCACGCCTACCTCGAGGGAGAGATCCTCGAGTGCATGGCCGAGAGCGACAACGTGGTCAGAGCGGGGCTGACTCCCAAGCTGAGGGACGTCGAGACGTTGGTCGAGATGCTGACCTACTCCTCCGGAGATCGCGTCGGGAGACTTCAAGGCGAACCACCCGCCACCTGGATGGTCAAGTCGAGCGAGCGAGGAGGTGAGGACGACGACGAAGACGACGCCAAGACGCTGATGTTTGACCCACCGATCGAAGAGTTCAGCGTACTGGTCAGCAGGATACGAGCGGGAGAGCACGAGGATCACGAAGCGATCCAAGGTCCTTCCATCCTACTCCACCTTCAAGGGCAAGGCAAGATCGAGTTCGAAGACGAGGGGGAGAAGGAGGAGGATGAAAAGGGCCAGAGCGAGAACAGGAGGAGGGAATTTCAACTCGACGAGACCAAACCCGGCAAGGTCTTCTTCATCGGCTCGTCCAAGCCGATCAGACTCGTCTCGAGCAGCCTTGGTGGAGCGGAATTGGTCGTCGCTAGGGCCTTTGTCGTCGTTTGATTTTCATTTTTTCAACACGCTTCTACTCCAACCCTGAATGGCATCCCGTTTGGCTCCATCTTTCTCTTCCCTTTCCTTCCCCCCCCCGAAGCGGCCCCCCCTTTGGCCCCCTTTTTTTTTCCCCTTTGCCCCCCCCCCCCCCCCCCCGGTTTGTTTCAAAGCTCGAAAGCATGCATGCATCCCAATGTATAGTAAGGAAATCCGAAAACCCCTTTCCCCCTTCTTCTTTCCCCCTTCGCAAGACAAGACTGGAAGAAAGATTGAGTCGGCTCTGGTGGAAGATGATTGTTGTCGTTGATCATTTTTATTTTATTTTATTTGTTTTTGATTTTTTGGATGTAAGTGTGTTTGTTGGTAGTGATCGGAAGGCGCATAGAAAAGTAGGAGGGGGGAAGTGGGTGAAATGGAGGCGTTGAGCGAAAAAAAAAAAAAAAAGAAACGAAAGTCCTTCCTCTCCTTCGCTTCCTCACCCTTTTGACAAAAGAGCTTTCATCATTCCTTCTCACTGGCACCTCATCAACCTTCCCTTTCTGTCCTCGAGGATTCCCGAAGAAGGGCGTGAGGATCGATTCGCTGTCAACCATCCTAATTTATCCTTCCCTCCCCCGGGCCGTCATGTCGAGAAGGACTTTGGTCTCTTACCAGGACCTCACAACAACTCCCTTCACCACCAACGACGATACGACGACGAGAGGAGCTGAGCAGGATTTGGATTCGAGAAGGAAGAGAAAGTTTCAACAGGAGGAGGAAGAGGGAGTTGTTGAGGATTTGGATTCGAGTTATAAGGATGGAGGTGAGGGGAAGGGGAAGAAGAGGAAGGGGAAGAAAAAGGGGAGAGGGAAAGGGAAAGGTGGTGGTGGTGGTTCAAGGGTTCATTGGGATGATCCTTGCCTTTCATCTCATGTAGGATCGGATTCGGGTTTGGTAGGTGGTGGAGAGATGGGGGTTTGGGACGAGGATGGTTGGGAGGATCACGATATGCAGGAGGAGGAGGAAGGTGATTACGGGGAGGGGGAGGAGGACAACGACGAAGAAGAAGAAGAAGAAGAGGATCATACTTGGGTAGATTACGATGAGCAGGAGGAGGTGGAGGGAGATGATAGCATCCTAGTAGGTCAACCGATCGATTGGCAAGGTTTAGGAGGCATGGCTGGACCTTCCTCCTCCTCCTCTTCAAAGATGGAAAAGAGAGGAAACATGGAGAGGGGGAAGGGGAACAAGGGTACGATCAAGGAGCAAGGTAGAGCTCTCACCCATCAAGAGATCTGGGATGACACCGCCTTGATCAACGCTTGGCAAGCTGCAGAGGACGAATACAAGCTCTTTCACAGTAGGAGGCTCAAGGCTTCTTCCCTCCAGGCCGATCCAGCGAATCATGAATACATACACCGACCCGGGTCTGAAACGACAACAGCCACCGTTCCCCAACCAGATCCCGCCTCGACCTCCGCTCATCCTCTCTCCTTCATCCCCTCCTTGCTCAAGCAGAGCAGCCCACTCTGGTTCGAATCTCCTCCCCCTGGCTCTGCGGCTGCTTTGGCCGCCAAGGAGGCCAGCAAGTTGAACATTTGGAGGAAGGGAGAGGAGAGTAGGATCAAGAGGGAAACCAAGGCGCTCAAGGAGCAGCAGCAAAAGCAACAGCAGCAACAACAACAACAACAACTCAATCGTCAGGTCGCCGACGGGGAAACCAAGCATGCGTCAAGTGGTGCGGAAGTGGAAGGGACCACCTTTTCCAAGCCGGTCCATGGCGATAATGGGGAGGCGACCAAGTCTTCTGGTGGTGGTGTCAAGGCGAACGCCACCACCACCACCACCCCCATCGTCAGGAGGAAAGGTGGCAAGGGTATCACACCTCCCTCCAGCTCCTTACCCGGCAACGCAGCTTGGATGGCCGCCTGCGCCACAGTCTCCAGGACCCCCAACAGGATCGGCGATCAACCCATGTACGATGGCAGCCTAGTCAGCAACCTCGTCAAGGTCGAGGACAAGGTTCATCAAACCCCTGTGGGAACTTTTGAACCGCAAGGCAAAGGTGAAGCCCAAGGTGACGCTTCGATCAAGGTCCCTCGAGACATCGCGAGAGCCTTCCCAGCCCTCGAGAACGGTTCCTCCTTCCGGTCCGACACAGGCAGGGGGGATGACCGATTCAGATGTGAGGAAGGAGGGGGAGGCAAGGGAGAAGGGTCTCGTTCGACAGGTGGGGCAACATCCTCACAGCAACCCAATCTAACCCTCGACAAGGAGGAGAGCATGCAGAACCTCATCATGGCATGGTACTATGCCGGGTACTACACTGCTCTCCATCAAGGCTTTTCCAACCATCCTCAACCTTGACGAAGTCGGAGGGGTAAACCCCTTTCCAAACGCCCACGTGGAGGCGTCTGCTTGGTTTTGCTTTGCTTCTCTCTCTCTCTCTCCTGTTGTACACCCTCACCATCGGACTTTTTCCAGTCTGTTCTCGGAAGGAGTTTGGATCTCAATCGGGTCTCGTGACCCTTTCCCCTGACATGTTTTGAACATTCCGAAAGAAAGCGAAAGTAGGGGAAAAAAGGAAAGGGGGGGGAAAGGAGGTAACGATTCAGAACTTCAACTCCTCCTCATCTACAGGAGGCACCCGATCCGTCTCGAGACCCTCCTTGTGGAAGATGCAATCCCTGAGCAGAGAGTAAGCCCTTTCGAGGTCATCGTTGACGATGACGTGGTGGTGAGAACCCTCCATCCTGGCGTACTCGAGTTCGACCTTTGCGATCTTCAACCTCTTCCTGACGCTGTCCTCGGTCTCGGTCCCTCTACCCACGAGCCTCGACTTGAGCGTCGAAAAGTCTGGAGGCGAGATGAAGATGAAGAGAGGGTTCAGGTTCGGGTGGTTGGCCTTGATCAGTTTGACACCCTGATGGGGAGAGGGAGAGCGGGCGGAGTTGGAGTTTTGGGAAGAACGAGAGGGAAGTGTATCACGTCAGTCTTTTTTTTTTTTTTTTTTTTTTTTTT
>KZ820073.1:0-24294 GCA_003144235.1 Violaceomyces palustris | reverse complement strand
CCCCCCCCCCTAAGCAATCGCATCCACGGGAAAGAAGAGAGAAGAAAAGAGAAGATTTTCTTTTTTTAAAAAGCACGCGCTAACTTGTCTTTGCAGAAGCCGTCCAAAATCCGCCTTCGAGGTGTGCAAAGGCGCGGAGGTTGGAGAAGGAAAGAAGGGATGGGATGAAAAAGAAAAGCGTCGGCTCCTTTGAAGTACATCGACACGTTGCCGACGGGGTCTTTCTTTCATTTCTTCTTATCTAATTTCGTTTTTTTTTTTTTTTTTTTTTTCGTTCTCTCGAACTTTTTTCCCTTGTCTTTCTGGGAACCCGTGTCTTATGCTTGTGGATTGGTTTTATGTAATGGAAGTGCATACAGATTTTTCTTTTTGGGGGGCGGGAAGGGGCGGAAGGAAGTGTCTAGGGGCTCTGTCAACGACTGGTGGTTCCCCAGAATCGATCGCCTATGGAGCCGCATCCGGGAGTGATGGCGAAGACGACTCTGGAGTGGGAGGAGGAGGAGGGGGAAGAGGTTCGTCTTTGGGCTTCAGTCGAGGAGGTGGAGGAGGAGGGGGAAGAGGATGAAGGAGAGGAGAAGGAAGAAGAAGATGATGACAAGGACGAGGATGGACCGTACCTCGCATCCCCTGCTGCCTGTGAAGCCGAGGATCCACCGGTACGACGAGGACGATGATCACCATCGCCACTGCCACCACCTTGGGAGTCGTAGGGCTTCGTCGGCTGGTTCTTTCCCAGGATGGGGATCCTGAGCTTCTCGAGTCCAGGGTCGACCCCTGCCACGACGATCCTGACCTTCGGGAAGGCCCTGTGGAGCGCGTGCAGTCCAGCCTTTGCGCTGGCGAGTAGAGTGAGGAAGATGATCTGTTCCTCCGGGACCGAATGGTCCAGCAGGACCCTGATGGCCATGAGCGCCGCCGCCCCTGTCCCGATCTGGGCGTCCAGCAGGAGCACCCACGACTTTTGGGCCGTCGATCGACGCTTGATGAAGGAAGGAAGGTCGACAGAGTAGAGGTGTGGTTCCCCATCCTCTTCGCTGCTCTGGATGAGAAGGGAGCCCTGAGGGATGGCGGGGAACGCTCTCCTAACCGATGGTTCGAGCACCGAACCGGACCTTAGGATGGAGACCGAGCAGATCGGGTCGGCTGCCAGCTCGGTTCCCACGTATTCGCCTCCCGTATGGAGCTTGACCGACTTCCTTCGGTAAGGTAGGAGGGCCATGGCCCCCTCAACCACCAGCGTCCCGACTCTCTTGCAGGCGAAAGTGAACTCGCCTGTCGGGGTCGTCTCGTTGTGAAGGACGGTCAGGAGTCCCCTCAGCTGCGTCGTCTGGTCGAGCAGTACCACGTTGGGTGGCAAGCCGACGCCGCCGCCCACAGCGCAATCTACTCCCTTCGACGTTGTGATGGAGACTCGTCGTCGTCCTCCTCCGCCTCCTGCCGTCACCCTCTCGTCATCCCCGTGCTGGTGGTCAGGGGACGTCGGCTGCTGCCGAATCTCCCCCCCTCCAACCTTGTCGATCGGGCCCAGCTTTTCAAAGGACGAGGAGCAGGGCGTCTTGGAGAGCTCAAGCCTGAGCTTCCTGGCTCGGCTTCGCAGCTGCTTTTCCATGTGTTGGCTGATGACCTCGATGGCGACGTTATTGTTTGCACCAGGTACGATCATGTCGGCGTACTTTGCGGTCGTGGAGACGTGGGCGTCGAAGGCTGGCTTGACGTAGCGTAGGTACTGGTCGATGACGCTCGAGACCGACCTACCCCTCTCAAGAATGTCCCTCCTGATCCTCCTGGCCAGCATGAGGTCCGAGTCGGCCTGGACAAAGATCTTGAGGTCGAGCAGGTCCCTGATCTCGGGGTCGTGGAGGACAAAGATGCCCTCGACGACGAGGACGCTGGGGCCATAGAGGTAGGTCTTCTCGCTCGTCCTCTGGTGCTCGACGAAAGAGTAGACGGGGATCTCGACCGCCTTTGACCTCTTGAGGTCCCTGATGCAACGCTTGAGGAGCTCGTGGTCGAAGGCGTCCGGGTGGTCAAAGTCGTACTTGTCCTGGAAGGCCATCTCGGACTGGGCCTTGGTGAGAGACTTGTAAAAGGCGTCCTGGCTCACTATGGCGAGCCAGGGGACGTTCGGCAAAGACTTCATGATGGCCCTGGCCACCGACGTCTTGCCGCTGGCCGAGCCTCCGGCGATCCCTACAATGTAGGCGTCACTAGGGTTGCCGCTAGCGTCGTACCAGGGGGCTCGGCCTGCTTCGGTGAGGACGATGGTCTTAGACCTGGTGTTGACCGAGTCGCGCTTGTTGCCAGTCTGGTGTTGGAAGGGGCCGGGCTCGAGCAAAGGCGTCTTCTCCTCCTCCTCCTCCTCCTCCTCCTCCTCCTTCTCCTCCCATGGACCTTGAGTGGAATTCGCCATACTTTTGCTTCAGTTTCCCACCCCCCCTTGGATAGAGAGTGTTGTTCTTGTCTCTCTCTATTTCTTTTTTGCCACGAGATTCTCTGCCGGTGAGCTGGGTATCTGAATCGTGTATGCTGTGGTGTGCTATGGAGGGGCAAAGGGAGGGGGTTAGATGTCTGTGTGCGTGCGTGGGTTTGTGAGAGAGAGGGAGGAGGGGTGGGAGGAGGGGGGTTGATTAAACGTGGTCGGATTTAGCCGAGGCAGAGGCGAAACGGGTACGCTCTCTGGATGGTAGTGGTTGTGGTGGCCCTAGCTATGGAACGGGCCCGACAGTGATCAACGAGACGGCCTTTTTTTTTTTTTTTTTCCCAAGAGCCTTGCAACCCTCCCAGGTCGTGCTTCTTGCAAAGCTTTGGCATGAGGGTTGGTTGGATTGAGCGAGCCTCCCGAGCCTCAATGCAGGGTGGGAGTAAAGGAGAGAGCCGAATCCCATCCATCCGCGTATCTCTCCTCCTCTTCTTCCTTTCCCCTCTCCCTCATTCTTTTCTTTTCTTATCTTTTCTTTTGTTTTTTGTTTTTTGGTTTTAAAAAAAATCCCAATCGAATGACAGGCTGAGAAAGCACGGTTGGCCCGACGACGGGAGACCAAGAGAGAGAGAGAGAGAGGAGAGAGAGAGGAGAGGGAGGGGAGAGGGGAGAGAGGTGGATGAGGTTCCTGGATTCAGTTTGAAAAGACGTGGTCCAAGTCACGAGGGCCTTTCCACAACACCAAAACGACAACCCACACTCTGACTGTGGTACGTATGCACAGTCACAAGCATGTGTGTGGGTGCCTGTATGTTGAACTGGATCGACATACAATGCAAGCATGAAGCCTGTTCAGCGGGCGATCCCCATCTCGATCGCTTTCAACCACCCAGACCTACCCCAACTGCCCCTGTTGAAGCGTGCAAGTGCTTCCAACAGTCAACCACAAGGGAGCCATCCGAGTCTTGTCTCACCAATGCAAGCAGGATGGGGTAGGCCTAGGAGGGGTTTCTCGCTTGTGGCAAACATTGCCCGATCAAGGGCCCGTGTGTCGAGATCAGTCAAGAGTTCTTGCTGTGACCACGAGGAACCTCTCTTTGGAAGTGGGAGCGGGGGTCCGTCCCCTCGCCCCTCGTTGGGAAAGGGACACTTGACCAACAACAGAAATGGCCACCCTTTCCCCACCCAATCTATCTGGTCATTGCCATTCACCTTATTCCTATCTCGCTCTTTCTCTCTTCTTGTGCTTCGGCTGTCTTCCTGTCTCTCTCCCCCCTCTGATCTCGATCGCAATCTTCAGATTCCTTCCTCTTTCCCTCCTTCTCCGCTCCATTCGAATCCCCAATTTCTTTCACCCGAACCCCCGCATTCACTTTGAAGCGACCTCTGCGAACACGAACAAGCCCGGAGGAGAGTGGGTCAAGTGCAAGGGAAGAAAAAAAATCCAAAGGATCATCTGAGCCAAGTGGCCTTGACTGCAGGGTTGGATACCAACGAAAGAAAGAATCCCAGTTCGATTCGAACGATCACCGGTCTCTTAGACAGCAGAAAGGAAGGGAGGGGAGCAAGTCGTGGAGCTGTGGAACTTGGGTGAAGGACGGGAAATGAAAGATCGGTTGTCGAGCTCAAGGGTTGTCTCCTATGATGGCTGCTACAGGGAGAAACCAGAAAATGGATGGATCCTCGTTTCGCTTCCCTTCCCTTTCCTACACAGGTCCCGCTCCCTCAAATCATTTCTGATCAACCGGCACAGCCCTCTGCACCTCCTTTCCGGCAGCGTCTGGATCGCTCCGAACTTCGGGAGCCTCAGCCGGGGAATCGGCAGAACCGGTCGGAGGAGTTTTGGTGATGGTGGATGGAGTCTTGCCGACGCCCTCTTCAACCTTGCTTGACTCTTCTGGCACTTCCCTCGGATCTCCCGCCTGG
Organism: Violaceomyces palustris; assembly: GCA_003144235.1. Classification (NCBI taxonomy): domain Eukaryota; kingdom Fungi; phylum Basidiomycota; class Ustilaginomycetes; order Violaceomycetales; family Violaceomycetaceae; genus Violaceomyces; species Violaceomyces palustris. The sequence continues at coordinate 19,949 of KZ820073.1, read as the reverse complement.
GCTAAGTCTCCTTCCGTCTTCTCAGCCCGGCTCTCGGAAGATTCCTCGTTTTCGGGATTGACATTGATTGCCTTTTTGTCTTCTGATTCGCTATTCCCTTCCGCGCTGGCACGCTCATTTCCAGCATCAGATTTCGATTTTTTTCTGACCATGGCTCGGCTAAGCTTCTTCTTGAGCCCCGAGAAGGCGCTCTCGTTGAGCGATGATGCAGTAGGCTTTTCCTGGGGTTCAGCTTTCACTTCTTCTGTAACGCTGGCCGATAGGGCGGCGCTGTGTTCGGAAGCGCCCTTCTCGCCGGCGGAGGGAGACGCGACGGCCTCCGTCGAGCATTGCTTTCTACGGTGGAGGAAAAATGAACCGGAAATAAGCTTGATTGGAATTCTGGTGCTGTCTTTCTGGAGTTCGCCTTTGATCGGATCGGTGCGGGGCGAGTCGGCCTTGGCCGTACTGTCGTCCTCTGCTTGCTGCTCGGCAGTCGGGATCTCGGAAGCTCCAGCACCAGGCTCTGCTGGTTTCGCACTCGGCGACAGGCGACTTTCGACCTGGGCCTTCTCGTCAGTAGAAGAGGTTTTGGGGTTGAGAGGCAAGGTGAAAGCCCTTTTCAGACCCGCGACCACCAGGCCGAGACTTTTGTGCCTTTCATGCTTGCTCTTCCCCCCTTCGTGAATCTGGTCGTCACCGTTCGCGCCATTGTCCGAGGTAGCCACTGTGTCAGCAGTGGGGGCTTCGATGCTCACAGAGGGGACAACAGGGCCCGTATCGCTCACAGGCTCGCTGGTGTTGATTTCAGCCCTGCGCTCTTCGATCCCGAGCTCCTCCACCTCATGAGGCGTGTGGCCATGGGAAAGCACTCGCTGTGTCAAAGCCCGCTTCAGGCCCGAAACAGATGGAAGCCAAGCTCTCGATCTTTCAGCTTGCGTCTTGTCCGCCTCTTCCTTTGTGTCACCCTCGGTAAGAGGCTCCTGGAGCTCTTCCTCAGCGGTCTGGGGTTCCTTTGGTGCTGCAGAATCATCCCCAGTGGCGGGTGGGCCTTGGTCGGGCTGTTCTACCTCCTCTTCGAGTGGAGCTTCAGGCTTTGTTCCTTTTCGGGGCGTCGGATGAGTGATGCTCGACACCCTCCGCTTTATCTTTGTCAACCTGCTTTGCGACGGAGGAGCTTGATTGATCGGGGTAGCACTCTGTGGCGCCGCTTGGACCTCGTCGGCGGTCGAACCTGTCCTCTCATCGCCCTGCTTCTGCGGGGCTTTCTCTTCCTCTTTAATCGGTTTCGACTCGTCTGCCGCTTTGGACGCCTCTATTGATGGGCTGTTCGGCTTGGAAAACTTTCGCGTCACCTCCAAGAAGCCTTTTTTTACCCCGGCCTCAGCCGTATTTTTCTCTTGAAATGTGGACGAGTCTGCTTGTTGAGCTTCGGTCGATATCTCCTCTGGACTAGATTGCGCGTCTTCACTTGATATCTCACGAATAACTTTTTCTTCCGGCGATGGCACGTTTGGTCTGCTTGGCGAGAGCCTGTCAGTGACGATCTTGTTGAGGTTATCAAGGCGCGACACCAGCATCCGACACTTTGCCTTCGGAGAAATGCCCCCCTCCTTGTCGGAGGCAACCGCAGGCTTGCGGCCTAGGAGCATGTCTTTGAAGGAAATGCTCCTTTCCTCCTCAGGCTTGCTGGCTTTAATGGTAAGTTTTCCCGATATGGTGTCCATGTCCGTTGACGAGTTTGAGGGATTTGGGTCTACGTTTGTGGCTGAAAAGTGGAGGCAAAGGTCAGGACTAGAGAAGGTTGGCAGGCAGAGGGAGAAAGCGAGACGAAGAAGATCAATCATGCAGTTCCACTTACTCCTTGAATCTTCTGGGCCCGGTGATGGCTGCGTTTCGATGCTCATGTAGGTAGATCTCTTGTCGAAGAACACCCGGAGTGGGGGAGTGGATCCTGGTGTCGCTCAAAATGGGAGCAACGGGAGGGGAACTATTATCTTCTCGTGTGCTTGATTCGGCGTGGGTGTATTTCTCAACGAAAATGGAAAGAGGCACTCCAAGATGAGGGGTAAGATGAAAGGCGGGGAGACAGCTAGAGAGTGTGAGAGCAGATCACGGGAGCCCCGGTCGGAAAATACCTTTCCAAAAAAAGGTATGAGGATATTATGGGATCCTTTCTTTGGTCAAGTTGACGGTGTGGGGGTTAGGATCAAAGGGAATGGGGAAAAAGGAGGAGAAAGGAAGCAGAGAACAGAGAAGAAGGGAAGAAAGGGAAGAAGGGGAAGAAGGGGAAGAAGGGGAAGAAGGAAAGCTGGTAAGCAGTGAAGGAGGATGGGAGCTTGATTTATACCTTTTTGGGTTCCTTCTTCTACTCTCCCCTCGCTTCGTTTTCTTTCGATTCCATTCGATCCCATTCGATCCCATTCGATTCCTTTTCTTTTTTGACCCTCAATCTTCTTTTTCTCAAACAGCTCGTCTTTGAGCGGGACGACGAAAAGTTTTCCTTTTTTCTCCCCAAGAGAAGAGAAGGTTGGAAGGGGGACGGAGCGGCTGATGCGATACCTTGAGATTATTAGGGGGTGGGCTCTTTTAATTGGCGGGTGTCGGGTCAATTAAATCAACAAGGTGATGGGAAAAAAGAGATAAGAAGGGTGTTTGTGTAGACTACGGTGAGTTGGCTGATTCACTTTCTACAGCTGGCTGTGATGGGAAGTGAGATGAGAGGAGGGTCAGAAGGAACAGGGAGGTGAGAGAGAAAAGAAAAAAGTAGCGAGGCAAGAGGGAAAAGAACGAATAAGGTGCGAGCCAAAACCTCAACCAGAAGCGATGCATCCATCCTCGATCCCAATCTTGAATCGATGGATAAGAAAACCATGCCCACTTGTGAGCGGATGAGTTGGGGCTCTTCAAAAAAAAAAAAAAGAAAACATCGACCTCATCCAAACCTCCGCACGATCCCCTTGCCCCTTCAAAGTTTGATCCATCCTGGGCGTAACAAGCCAACTCCAGCGAAGTGTGAACATGTTTGGTTAGTGTAAATCCATTCTTTCAAATCAGGCCTCGTCAATCGAAACGCTCAGGCTTCTGGGGTGAGGAGAGGGTGGAGGCCAGAGACCGAGGCCTTTCAGAAAGAGGTGTGCGAGGTAGTAATGAGAGAGGTGGAGAGAGGGTTGAGAGTGTGAGTGTGAGCGTCAGGCAGGGTGTTGCGACCCACCCCGCCCCCCCTTATTCCCCTTTTTCCCCCCCGTAAATCTGTGACTCCAAGTTCAACTGGCGCTTGTACCCTCTAACCATTTCGTGATCGCGCAGGAGCTTGTTTTCTTGTGAATTCCGATCCCTTCTCATGAGGCTTGCTCATTCCACTTGTCCGATCTGGTTTCGTTGCTCTTCTTTCCTTTTCCCTTCCATACCCGCTTGCACCCGAGACGGAGACCGTGACTGAGAATTTGACTGATCCCTCGCCAAAAAGGAAGGAAGGAAAGAAATCTGGAAATAAAGGTTCCAAGAAGAAGAGGCATTCATTTGTGAAATTCCCAGGTTAGCGGCCCGTAAGCTGGAGATTAGAGACGGAAGCATGTTCAAAGAGAGAGAGAGAGGGAGGGAGGGAGGGAGTTGGCTGAGATGAGAGGGGGAGGAAGGGCGAGAGGGGTCCGAAGGAAAATTAGAGAGTTGGAAAGGGAGATGAGGAAAAAAAAAAAAGAAAAGAGATTGTGAGCCGGAGGTGGGAGGAGAGGCGCAGGAACGGTAGTCCCAAGAAGTCGACTCCAAGTGGATCCCAAGGAGAGGAAGGCGCAGAGTGAGTAGAGAAGTAGAAGACCACAAGGTAGAGCTCTAATACCTCGCTCCGTCCCTGGCATCATGATTCCGGCCAAAAGAGACGGGGTTAGCGAGAGTGGGTGAGGGAGAGGGACGAGGACGGTGAGCTACAACGGACCCTGCTGTTGGCCTAGGACGAACCTTCAAGGGTGAGAATCTGATCGGTGGACGGACGATTGTGATTGTGGTAGTGAATATGATTCATGACTGTGATTGCATGCTTGCTATCCTTGCGGCTTGGACACTTGGGACTCGTCTTGGCTTCATCCCTGGGATCGTACTTGGTTCAAAGGACGCGTTGCGTTGCATTTGTGTGAGTGTCTTCTCGCGTCGGATTCCATCTTAGGAAAGGTTTTTACTTCGTATTCGTTTCACACATGTCGAGAAAATGTATTCTAGATCCCCCCCCACGAGTCTTGTTTCGAGGCTGGAAGACAAGGCGGGAGAAAAGGGAACACCAAAAAAAAAGGAGAGATTAAAAGTGGAGGAAACTTTCAAAGTTGGAAGGAACGAAACGCGTCCAAGTGATCGAGGTTCGAGAGCTAAAGCGTGGAAATAGAAACCTTGTCAGGAGGCCATGGTAAGCAGTTGGAGTCGCGTGCAAGAAGAAATGAGAAGTGGAACGAAGATTCTAATTACAATCACCAAGGAGGAAAAATTGATGAATAGATGGGAGGGGCATCAAAAACAAGAAAGTGATGAAAGAGTAATACAGGACCTAGAGAGGTTGAACACCTCCACGACGTGTAGAGAAGCAAAGACGGACCCCACCCAGCCCATCTTGACAAGACCACCCACCTTCCGCTCTCCCATCCCATCCCTACCTACCCTCTCCGCTTCACAATCTCTCTCGCCTTCTTGCTCATCTTTTGGTCTATCAAAAGGTCAAAAATTTTGAGCTCCTCCTTCTATCCATCCTATTCCCATCGTTGGTCTCTTGGCTGCACGTTATTTTGTGGTGGCCGGAAAAAAGCAAAAACAAAAAAACTTGTTGAGGATTCTCGTCGCCCTTGGGTCAGGAACTCGCCCCGAACTCCTTCTTTTGGCCCTCTCTCTCTCCCTCTCTCCCTCTCTGTGTGTCTGTCTTTCCCTGCATCACTCGCTCCTCCAACTTTGGCAGGTGGTGATGGTGGGCAAAAATTGAAAATGAAAAAAGGAACAGACGAGAGCGTATGAAATTTTGGTTGGTCTCCCAAGAGGTCGAAACCGACCCTGATCGTCTTTTCTCGCTCTGTCCGTCCACCAGTCCGAAAAACCCTCCTCTCCTTCTGGTCCTCTCTCCTCGTCGCCTTCGTCACGTTGCCTCAAAACCTCTTCGTCTCATCCTTCCATTCAACCTTCATATTCTCACCATTGCACCTACTCCCTAACGTGCTGATTGCTTTCACCTCCCCCTTCTCCCCTCCCTTTGACACGACCGACATCCTTGCTCACAGTTAGACAGGTGCTTCAGCAGGCTTGCCATTCATTCCTCTAACCCATCTATCTGATCAGCCTCTCAAATCACCTTCTCGGAGGAAACAAGTGCCCACCTCCCATCAGGCCTCATAAGCGCGAACGCCATCCTCGAGTCCTTGTCTCTTTCCCCTTTCCCCTTCTCTTTCTTCCCTCCTCTCCTATACTTGCCTTACACCGACCCTTTCGATTCTCGTTCAAGTCCGTGTCACGTAGCTCGAACGGATCCGCTATCGTAACACGCCAACCAGGAAAGAGGGAGTTCCCTGCTTCGGAGTGCCCCCGCCCGCCTCCCCAACAAGTTCCATCCGCGAAATGCCGCTTGTCAAGCGCAAGGTAGTTGAGCTGGCGCCACCTCCGATCAAGAATGGTGGAGATGACCCAGAAGTCTTTTACTTGTCTGCTACGGGCGAGATCTTCACAGAGTACGAGTGAGTCCTGTCTTATCCACGTCTTCCAGCTAGCTTCCCTTCCTTCCCCCCCCTCCGCCCCACCCCCCACCTTCCAACCTCCGGCCCCGGTGGGTCAGGGTAGTGACAACGGTTTCGCGCTCCCTAGCTCACCAAAATTCCCTCAATCACTTTCTTCTTGTCCTTTTGATCATTCCGGCTTGCAAGAGCCTATGCGAATCGATTGAGCTTTTACAACCAACGGCTGTTCCAATGCGAGCTCACAGGGAAGGTCAACATGACCTACTTCGAAGCGGCCGCCAGCGAGAGAAAGGAGGCCATCCTGCTCCATCGACACTTTCCTGAGCCCCTAAAGGGACCCGTCCTCCGGACCGTTCAGTTCAGTGAGTCTCGTTTTTTGAGTCGGCGCCTTATGCTCATGCGCTCAAGCGAAGAAGAAAAAAAAGTATGAGACGAGGGCGAGCCATTCTGTCAGCAAGGCAGGCTTGTATACGGCTGTAAGAATTCGGAGCTCAAAGCCTGATGTTCAAACCCACGTCCCCTCCCCACCCCCAGAAATCACCAGCAGACTCGACAATTTAGTGGATATGGTATTTGACCGGTTCAAAGATCGATTCTTCGGCAGCGAAGCTGTGTTTGTGGAGGTACAAGGCGACAGGTGAGTAACTCCTCATTCCTTTCCAGACCCACCACCTCTCCTTTCTGCCAGATTTTGCACGAACGATGAAAATCTTACATTCTTTGTCTTCTTCCAACTGAACAGGTACTATGCGAGAATAAAAGAGGTTTTCCCGCCAAAGGCCCTAGTCAGAACACACCAAGGGGGCGCTGCTGCCCTCACGACCAAGAAGAAAGCGCAGGGGAAAAAGTCTGTGCCTACAACGAACGGGTTCACCCCTAAGAAGAAAGGCGCTGACACCCCTCGTCAAACCATTCAAGGAGATCATGACACCCCTTTGGACGCTGGCCCAGACGCCCAGGATGTCATCCATCGGATAGGGACGGACCTAAATTTTGAGCTTTCAGAGGCCAACAGACTCGATGATGCTGCTGAATACCTCTACCAGATCCAGTTGGTTGACGATGAAGGAAAGTTCACCGGTAGCCTGATGGAGGCAAGGGCTGAGAAGCTCAGCCGGGATCGCCTCACCTTCTCAAAAGCCATTCTTCGGAAATATATGCGTGAATGCGTCTCCCGGGATGCAAGCGTGGGCAGCCCATGGACCGTCAAGCCGTGGCTCGCAAAGCGGTATGACATTCCGACCAGCCCGTCGGATGAGATGCTGAAGAAAAATAACCTCATCAAGGACGCCAGGCGGAACAAGAGGAAGAAACCCGTGGAGGCCGACGAGGCGAGCAACGCCAAAAAGAAAGCCAAATCGGCGAAGGCAGCGGCCAGAGAGAGCCTGAAGGCGGCAGCGGCAGCTGCGGCGGCGGAGAAAAAGAGGTTGGCCGAGGAGGAGAAGGCGGCGAAGGAGAAGGCCAAGGAAGAGGAGAGGCTAAGAGCCGAAAGGAAGAGAAACATGAAGTATCCGGGAGAGGATCTGGACCTGGATCCGATATCCCCCAGGGAGCTCAAGCATCAGGTCGAAGGCGAGTTTCCGCGTAGGAAGGAGAGGCCGATACCGACGAGAGGGCTCCAAGCCCTTCCGGTGCCTGCCGATGTTTTCGACGAGTTCATGATGACTTTCTACTTCCTCATGGCATTCGGAAAGCCCCTGCTCATCACCCCGTTCACTTTGGACGAATACGAGGCGGCTCTCCGACACTCAACCCACGAGCCTTCCTGCCCGCTAATCCAGGAGATTCACAGCGTCCTCTTGAATGCGATCGTTCGCGATGGAATTCGCTCCAAGGACGTGGGCTCAGCTGCACTGACCAGCAAAACGGGAGGAGTTGGCTCGCGGGATTACTCTGCCTCTGTCGACCCTGACCAAGAGATTGACAGCGTGGTGCCGTCAAGGGAAGGCTCTGTGATCGATCATTGGAATCAGGACGGTGCTGACGACAGCGTTCAGGCGATTTACGAAGCGGCTGCCAAGATCGGCAAGGGCTGGGACATGCGCATTCTTAAGGTCGATGAAGGAAGAGATGGCTGGGAATCGCACCTTGTGGGTTGCTTGCTGGCGCGAGCTACCTCAGAGACATTCCCACGTTTGACTGGCATACTCTCGCACATGACCGCCGTCGAGCACCCGGATGGACGCGTGGATGGTAACTACGTCGCTGACACATACCTCAGTGTGGTGGACAGGTACCCTGCCATGGCTTTGAGGGACAAGATCCACATAATCAGCTTCCTCTGCCAGCTTGCTGTCATGACCAAGTCGGTCAGAGCTTATTTCGAGGAGTGCGACTTGCAACTGACCGAGCTAAGGAAGGAGAAGGTCGAACTTTCGAGGGCCAAAAGGAAATAGTGAGTGTCGAGTCGGGGGTGGAGAAATCATCGTCATCTTGGGGCTGATTGACCTTCTATCTGCTGACTTTGGCTTTTCCTTCCCATGCAGCCTTGAGGAGAGATTCGTCTTCGAAGGTGGCAAGAGAGACGAAGCCAATGGAAACGTAAAGAAGGAGGAGGGGGAAGACGAGGAGGCCAAAGAGAACGAGGATGGATCGACTGCTCTGCCGACCAAAGGGGAAGATGGCTCCGACTCGGATAGCGACTCAGAGAAGGATGAACTAGAATCCTCATCAGACGAGGCGGGAGGCGGACAATCAGCCTCAGATTCCGGCTCGGAGCCATTCAGAAGGACGTTTGGGTCCAGACAGGAAAAGCTGCGCGAGAAGGCTCTCCAGAGAAAGGCTGAGGAGGCTCAACGACTTGCCGATCTTGCCAAGGCCAAGGAGGCCCATCGAGCACGTCTGGCGGAGAGCAAGCAACTGGCTGCTGAGAGGAAGAGGCTCGACGAGGAGGAGGACAGGCTATTCCGAAAGGAAGCGGCAATAGAGAGGGATTACAGGAAGTACATCCTGGCGCCGAGGTTGAGACCCTTGGGCGAGGACAGGTTCAAGGACAAGTACTGGTGGTTCGACGGCATCGGGAATGCCTCTTTGACGAACCCTAATGGATCCATCACCTACCAGACTGGCAGGCTTTTCGTGCAAGGCGCAAGTCAGTATGATCGAGACGAACTGGCCGAGAATGTCGGCGTCGAACAGCTCAGCCAAAGAAGGAAGGAAGAGTTGACTGAGGAGGGGTGCTTGGAACCCGATGAGTGGGCTGCCTACACTGAGATTGACCAGGTGAGACCTGAAATGACCCGGCATGGCCCGCCTGTCCTTCTGGAGCCCCGGCATCCTTGCTTGCAAGCGAAATTGAACCCTCCCCGGCCTCTCTTTTAACCCCCCTTGGCTAATCGTGATATCCTTCCATCCCCTACGCTCCTCGGTATTTCGTTCCCTATCAGATCGAAGAGCTGATATCCTGGATGAGGATCAAAGGCATTAGGGAGAATGTGCTGAAATCTCAGCTCCTCAAATTCAGGTACAACCTCGAGAGCGGAATCCAGAAGCGAAACTCGGACTTGAACGGCGTATGGAAGGAAGGATTCACGGAGTCGAGGCGATCGTCTCGTTCCAAGGCAGATAATCCGACCATGAGGTTACCCCACATGGTTTGGAAGAACAAGGCTGACACTGGGAAAGTCACCATGTAGCGGGAGCGACTCGGCTGGGATTTCCTTCCTCCCCACCAGCAAGATCTTATACCTATACTTTAAAGCGTCAATCTTTCCCTATTCCCTTTCCCTTCCCCTTCCTCATCATCCCTCCCCCCGAAAACGTTTTAATGGGCTTGACTGTGTAATCTAGCATGTATCAAAGTCTCGGTACCCAACAATGAGGGTCAATGCTCCCACCCACCCACACGACCTTCCACTCCTGGCCCCTCGCGAAACGCACACACAGCTCTTCCGTCCCTACACCTGAGTTCCCCCTTTTCGTGCTGGAAATAAAGACGTTCGCCTGCATGCTCAAGGCTCAGATTCGAGAAGCGAGCGTGAGTTTTTCAAGGGTTGATGATCGGCTGAAGGTTTCTCGGGGAGCGAGGGCTCCTCGTGAGAGAAAACCCTTCCCTATCTATACCTCTAGCTCATGGAGGAAGCAGTTTGATCACGACCTTTGCCTTTCCACCCGACCTTCCTTTCGTCTAAAGTGGAAAAAGAAGAAGAAGAAGAAGAAGAAAAAAAAAACCTCTTCACACCCCAGCCTCCTTCACCTCTGAAAGTCTTTCTGTCTCATCGCAGAGGAAAGGGGCAGTAGAACTCTGACCCGTAAACCCCCTGGACGCTTCTTCCTCTTTTATTAGAATACATTCACGACGTCGCAAACAGTTACATTTCCCCCCCGAGCATCCGCCCTTTCCAACCCCCTCCTCTCCCCTTTCCCTTCCTTCTGGCGTTGAGACTGGGGTTTAATCAATCCTCGACATTTTCTTCGTCGCTCTCGTCACCGTAATCGACGACCAGTATGCCCTTCTTGCTTTCTTGTCCCTCCTTTCGTTTTCCTTCATCGAGAGACGGGGTGGTCGAGGAGTCTCCTCCTCCGGAATTTGAGACCTCGTCCCTGACAGGTTGATGATCGACCTTGAGCTCCTCCTTCCTTTTGGCGCCTCCACCTCTGTCTGTCGACTCGCGTCGATCGATCGACGAGGGGGTCGACAACGGATCCTCCTTGCTATTATCACCGGGTCCGATCGAGTTGGTGTTGCTGGAATCCTGACGTTCGACAGACTCCTTCTTCCTCCTGACGACGCCGAGGAAGGGAGCTTCCTTCCTCTTTCTCTTGTGGTTGGGTTTGAGCTTTGATGATGATGAGGAGGGATCGAGCTTGAGGCTTGGGTCTGTTGGGGGTGGAGAGGAGGAGAGGGGAAGGGCCTCTTGGTTTCGAATTTCCGAGGGTGATGATGGCGATGGGTTGGTCTGGGAGGTTGAAGCCGTCTTGGTCAGGATTCCCAACGGGTTGGATGGCGATTCTGCTTTTGCTTGGGTGGCTCTATTTCAATGAAGGAGGAAGGGTTGGGTTGGGATGTCAGATCCAAGTGTGTAAATTTGCTCAGTCGTACCTCCCCTCCAACCAGATATGCGGAGAAAGGAGAGAAACAGAAATCTCGTCCGCTCCTGATCGTTCCAGATCGGACTTCCTTCTCCCCCCTTCGTCAGCCTTTTTTTCCCCTTGGACTCGTGTGCTCTCCACGAATTACCCGCAAAACTCACCTTCTGAACTCTTCCAACTCCCTGTTCTCATCCTCCTTCTTCCTCCTCTCCTCATCCCTCTTCTCCTTGGCAACGTCCGCTAGGAACTCCGACTCGGCCTCATCGATGCCCCGGTAGAGGTTGGAAGGTTTGAAGAGAGCGTCGAACTTTTCTTGCTTCGCTTCCTTGTTCGCTTGGAGCCTCTTGATTTCGTTGTGGTGAGGAAGGCCGAGGGAGGTTGGGAAGATGGGGGTGGGGTTTAACATTTCAACCAAGTTGAAGATTCTTGCATCCAAGCGCTTGGTCCGCTTTCATCCCTCTTCGTCATGTTTGCCAGATGGTAGAAGGTGTGTGTGTGGTGGGGGGGGATGGGGGGAAGGGGGGTTTGACTCACTTCGAAGAGAGATCTCGGGTCGTACTCTTCCTCTTTGGGTGGTTCCTGACCCAACCTGCGAGATGGGAAATGTGGATCAAGTTCTTCTCTTTTCAGTCGAGAAGGTTGAAGGCGACGGTGGTCTGACTGTGGTGATCAATCAGTGACTGACCTTGCGTAGGTGGCTTTGAGCTCCTGCTGCCTCCTCTCCTGCGCCTCGGTGATCTCTGACTGGCTTATGAACCTAGAAGCGACGCTGCCGGGCTTGGCTCCAAAAGGGGAAGCCATGGTGTGGAGGGGGTTGGGGGGGGGGGGGGGCTTCCCGTGTTCGAGGAGGGAGGATTTACAATTAAGAGGTAGGAACAAGGTGATCGTGTCCACGTGAGATGGGCCTGCTTCCAAAAAGTTGAAGGAACCTGCTGACAGGAGATCAGAGTGTCGAGCGTAGACGGTGGGTAAGGGGTTTCAAGATCGGTAGGGGTATTAAGCCTCGGGCGGGGGATGTGAGTGAGTTTTGGATCCTAACCAAGGTTGACGACGACGGGTTCTGATCACCGGCAGAAAAGCAGGGAGTTTTCCTTGGCCAATGCGAAGGGGTTAAACGAGTTAAACGATCTGAAGCGTGCCAGAGTAGAACCGTGGGTTTCAGAAGGAGGTAGAGTGAGAGGGGAAAGAATTAAAAAGCAGAATCGACTCAGGATCAAGTGAGTTGGATGTGAATCGAGAGGATGCAGTCGAGGGCGAATCGCGAGGATTAGGAACGAGGAAACGATGACCAACACGCGACTCGGCAGGCACTCAACACCTCTCGCTCACGCTCCTCTCTGCTCGCTCCAAGGTGAAGTGGAATGTGGGGTAAAAGATAACGAACGACGATAAACCCACTGGAGCAGGCGTTTCATCTCACTCTCTCGACGCAGCAGCTCTGACGCTCTGTTGTTATCTCTCTCTTTCTCTCTTCCTCCACTCCCACTCCCTCTCCCTCTCACCCTGCCATTCCATCCACTTCCTATCTTTCCCTCCCTTGACGAGATTCGCAAAGGAATCCGCTTGAAATCAAGCTCCCCTCCCCCTTTCCTCTCTCCCTGACCCTGGACACCACCTCCATGGGATCCAACTATCGTGACTGTTATTCGACATCCCACTCACTCGTGAACTCTCGTACTCACGACTGGCTTTTGATTGGTTGGCCTTGGCTCGCTCCAATCTTCAAGTCTGTGGTAGTAATCACTTCCGAATACAATCCAGTCCCCACCGCATCGTGGCAGCGAACCCCCAGCTTCGGCAAGCAAGCCGGATATCAGCTTTGAGCGCCCCTCCCTCCCCCCCTCTCTTTTTCTTCTCCCAGTTCCCCATGACCCGGCATTCGTTCCATCTGAGCCATCCAAACATTGTGTTAGTTGAGACTGGGCCAAGATCTGGAAGAGCCTTTCCTCCTTCCCTACATGATGGCCAACATGATTCCTACCGGCGAGTAAGTTTTGAGTTCCAGGCGTGGAGCTTATCCGGTCCAGTGATCAAGTGCAAACGAGCCGTGGCTGATACAGCAGTCGAAAGTGGTCGAGTGTCCTTGCGCAGAGCGTCAAAGACTATATAGCAAAGTGGCCCCTCCCACCTTCGGATCCCCCACCCACCAAACCTCTTCCTGCACGACTGGCTAAAGTTGGCCAAAGTGGTAGCATCGCCTTCCAATCGAGTAGCCTGACATCCCCCTCCCCTCACCTTTCCTTCCCTTTCTAGACCAACCATCGACCTCCCGTCCCCACCTGCCTCCTTACAAAAGGCCCAAAGCCACCTTCACGACTCGAGCGACTTGGGAAAGGAGAGGAAGAGGAAGGAAAGGGGGAAAGAAAAGAAGAGAGAGAGAGAGAGAGAGAGAGAGAGAGAGAGAGAGAGAGAGAGAGAGAGAGAGAGAGAGAGAGAGAGAGAGAGAGAGAGAACGAATAAGAGAGAAGAGAGGAGAAGGAAAGAAGAGTAAGGAGGAGAAAGGAAGCGACCACCAACACCGTCACCATGTCGAATCACTCGGCCTCCTCTTCTTATCAACCAAAGCCACCGGGGACGCTCAACCTCTTCGGCTGGGACGTCCCTCCCCCCCACCCTCTCGCCTTGCCACCCCTCATCCTCTTCACCTACCTCTTGCTCAGGGCCTGCTACTTTCCAAACCTACCCAACCCTTTCCCCTCCAATCTCAAGACTCCAACATGGCTGGCAAGACCCATCTCCCGAATCTACCCTAGATCCTCCTCCTCCTCCTCCTCCTCCTCCCCACCACCTCAATCGAACCCTTTTGCCACCGAGCACTTCCCAGACAATAAGCCCTGGCCATTGCCCTCGCCTGAGCCTTCCGACTTCCGACTCTCCGAGGCGAAGGAACCAAAGTACCGGCCCTTCAAGTGGGGTCCCGACTACAACATAAACATGGGCATCCGTCCCCTAGACCCAACCCAGTGGCTCGTCCTCCACTCTTCCTACCCATCCTACGCCGCGCTCAGGTTGGCCAGGCACGAGGTTTATGCCGAAAAGTCTTGCAGGACCTTGGCACCCCCAAAGACCATGTCGTACGGCCGTCCCTACCCAAGCCTTACCAGCGAGAACCCCAACGTCGACCCCCACAGGCTGGCTGCCCTGGAAGCCGCAAGGTGCATCGCCTCGTTTCTGGCGCACAGGTACCCGATGCTCTTCGAGCTGGAGCCTAAGGAGGCTTTCGGCAAGCAGGACGACGGCTGGAGCGTCAAGGCGATCAGGAGGGTGGCCCTCCCTTCCGCCGGTCTAAAGGAGATGAGGTGGACCTTGATCGACGAATACGACGTCCAAGGCGCGCTCGACCGAGGAGAGCAGTGCGACGACCCCATGAGGGTCGCAGGTGAACTGGTCCCAGACGATCTTGCCATCCTCCTCCCTGATCCGAAGGGGAAGGAGGAGGAAGGCGGCGAGGAGGCGGGATCGAGCACCAGCTACAGGTTCATCGCCGGTTCCATTTGCACGGCAGGCTTCTGGAGGCTCACGGACAAGATCGGCCTCACTTTGAGGGACATCCACCTCAAGGGAAAGGTGCCGCAGTACGAGACCAAGCTCATGAACCCCATGGACAGGTTCTTCTCCAAGCTCCAGCCCTCAAAGCCGGTCGAGAGGAACAACTACTTTTTCCAGGTTCTCGAACATCAGTCTCGAGGTCGCCAAGGCGGTACGGGAGAGGAGGAGCGACACCCACTCGAATCGGTCAAGGCCCTCTTGGATGGCACCCTGATCCCAGACATTGTCTCCAAGGACGACGAGAAGGCAAAGCCTCTGAGCGGGGGGGAAGGGGTCGAGGTCGAGCCAGGTTCGACCGACCAAAGCGACAGGAGGGAGGTCTCAGAGAGGGAGGTGAGGGACAGGACCGAGCTCTCCTGGTCCCACTCGAGCAACGGTCCCGAGAGGCTTTACGACCAGGTGCTCAAGGGGCCCCTGCCCGTGGTGCCTAGGAAGGAAGGTGAGCAACGGGAGGAGGAGACCCCGTTCAAACCGCCTCAACCTACAAGGGACCCTTCGTACGTGGTCATGAGGACCGAGAGGCAGACGCTCAGGAGGTTGGCCAGGTCGAACGCCATCATCTTCACCATCCGAACCTACCTCGTCCCCCTCACCGAGATGGCCAAGGAGAGGGGGGTCCCCGGCAGGTTGGCGAGCGCCATGAGAAGCTGGCCTGAAGATGTCAAGTGGTACAAGGGTTCGGAACTCTACTCGGACTGCGTCCTACCTTACCTTGACGAGATGCACCAGAAGCAAGTGGAAGAGCTCGGTCTTCAAGTCGACCTAGACCACGATCCGTCCCAGCGCGGAGGCGGGGTGGAGAGCGAGAGGGAGAGGGCGAGGAAGAATTACCCCTTCTGATCCAGAGCGGGGTTCATGATGAGTCTGTCCGTGAACGTGGATGAATGTATGCACGTGGCCCTGAAGACTCACTCGTTGGAAGACTCCATCCTTTTCTTCCTCCTCCCCTTCACACACACACACACACACTCTCTCTCTCTCTCTCTCTCTCTCTCTCTCTCTCCCTCTCTCTTTTGAGACTTTGTATCCCCAGTACATGATTGCGATGTCCTTTACTTGTGTTGTATGTGTGACATAAATGCATGATCCATACACCAACCTGAAACAAACGATTGGGATCTTTATTGACCTCAAACAAGCATCCCTTGAAACCCACCCTAACCCCCGTTGGTCGCCTCCTTCCAAATCTTTTCAGATTGGGTCTTCAATTGCGCTCCCGGATGGATGGACAGCTATCGGAAGGAGCTCCTCACATGTCGTGCGTTGGAGGATGCTTACCAAGTTGGTCCCGGTCACACATCTGTCGACCGATCCCAAGCAAGTTAAGGTGTTGAGGAAAAGGCGATTCGCAAGAGCCTTTACAAGGAAAGTAAGGGTGGGGGAATCACACCTGATCTGTGCCAGATCTCCAAGGAAGGGCTATGGCTATCGTGGGAGATACATTTGCATCTATGTGTAAATGAATCAATTGTCATAGGGCTTCGTTAACAGAGATTGAGGGATCGGGAGGTGAGCTTCAAGTTGGAAGCAAGCCCCCCCCCGTTAGACTGACACCGCAAGAAAGTGTCTCATCGGGGCAAGAATGCCCAGACAGTCCCGGTGATGGCCATGACAAAGCTAACTGCGAGGATGACAAGGTCGAGGGCGACCCTCCACCCTTTCATCTCCTTCTGGAAGAGCTTCAGGTTGGCCAGCAAGGGACCGAAAACGCAGGTGGCGAACGCCAGGAAGGCCCCGAGGAAGGCCATCACTTTTTCAAACCCTGGCAGGACGATGGCCGTGGCCGTAATCAAGGTCGTCAGAGCGACTCTCAAGGCGATCCTGCAGAGTAGCTTGAACCTCGGTGATCGGCTCCGGGACAGCCTGGCGGCTCTCATCGAGATGGCCGAGCCTGCCATTGGCGGTTCCTCCTCCAATGCCGTAGCCGCAGCGACTGGGCCCAACGACTCGCTGGCTTGCGCAGGAGGGTCATTAGCCACGACCGAGCCGTACCCTTGAATGGATTGCAAGCGGTCGGCGCTCGCTTCGCCGTTTGGCGTAGCGCCATCACTTGGCAGACCTTTCGAGCTTAATGCGGCGGAACTGCGCTTCTGATTCACGGGAGCCCTCACAACCGTGGCATCGATCCCCAGCAGCGTCTCAAACGTCGTTTGGATGGGCCTGGTCGCCAGTGCAAACTTGGCAAGAGGGTTGATCACGATGAGCCAGATGGCCATCTTGTTGAGGACGTGAGGGAAACCCGCAGTCTTGGCCAGGTCCCGCGTGATCTCGTCCGACACAGTGTTGCCAAACATAGCGTAGCCGATCATGCCCATCCCCAGGTAAATGACTGTCGCGGCGAGGTAGGCGAGGTCGAGCATCCTGGGGAATTGCCTTGGATCCTTCATGTCCTTGACGAGGGAAGGGATGACCGGGTGCGAGGAAAAACCAGACATGATCAAGCCGAAGGAGAGTGGTACGTGCTTCCATTGCGGACCGATGTTGGTCGGGGAAGGCTGGAAAAGGCTCCCGGGCGCCTCCTTCTTGATCAGTCCGTCGCACAGGACGACGAAGAAAAGGGTGACGGTAGAGATGATCCCGATCACCGAGATGGGCGAGAGGAATTTGAGTGGGAGGAAGACGCTTGGCAGGACGATGGCGAGTCCGATGGCCTTGAATGCGGCCGAGGGTATCGAGGAGAAGATTGCCGACATGCTATCGCCAAAGAGAATGATCAGGGCGACGCTCACTGCCCAGAGCTCGAGGCAGAAGAAGAGGCTCACTAGGAGCCTGGCCTGTGGTCCGAAGGCATAGCTCCCGATATCCGCGTACGTCCTCAAGCTGGGCTCCTTCCACATGATCCTCGCCAACACTTTGCCCGTGTAGTTGGTAAGGGCACCACAGATCATGAACAAGACGGTGCCACCCAGCCAGCCGGCTAACGAGAATGCCAAAGGGAGTGCCAAGATCCCGACTCCGATCAGAGCGTTGACGGTATTGAACCAGCTCTGCAGGAAGGTGCTGGTCCCTTGTCCGTGTATGCTCATCCCGGACTTTGACGAAGACACGCCAGAGCCGGAAAGTCTTCTGTCTGTGCCCGCCAGCCTGGCCTTCCTGCTGACGCTGGATGCAGATGAGAGTCTGTTCTTGAGTCCACTGAGCAATGGCGTGTTCTCGCTCGGGGAGGTGACCTTAATCTCACTGGCGTCATGGTCAGGAGGTACCGCGAAGGGGTCTCTTAGGGATGCCCCTTCTGCCTGCTCATGGCCCTCGGAGGTGAGAAGGGCTTGCTTGTCATTGTCCGCAACGGAGAGCCTGTCACCGGCAGCGGAGGTGAATTCACCGTACCTGAGATTGCTTGGCTCCCTCGCATCCTTACCGGCAGTTATCCTCTTGGGGCTTCGGCTTCGGCTCCTGCTCCTCTCTTCTGAATCTTCGTCCTCCAGCCTGCTCAGCCGCCTGTCTCGAGCCTTGCTCCTCTCCCTGACAGAGGCCCTCCTTCTCCTCGAGGCGACGGCGTTCGGTGGAAGCTGCTCGCCTTCCCATTCCAAAGCGCCGGCAGCGAATCCTCCTTCCCTCTCATTCTCGTAAGTATCGGCTTCTTCCCCGTCAGCGTCGGTCTCGGTGAAAGACTCGAGGTCCTCACTGTAGACACTCTGACCTTCTCCGTCCTCGTATATGCTATCTCCTTCCTCGATTTCGCCGTGCCCGTGGTTGCCAGCCCAGTGCCGATCGACAAACGAGGGCGATGTGGCAATGTTGTCGCCGTAAAAGGCCTGCGAGCGAGAGTAGGACCAGACGAGGTCCAATGACGACCTCCATGGTGCCTGTTGATCTCTTCGGCCAGCTTGGCCCGCCCTCCTCGTGCCGGCAGCTTGCTGATCACGAGGGACCGGTATACCTCTGCCATCTTGCCTGGTGGGCATCCTTGAGTGCTTTAGTATAAGAGGGACCTTTTCCCAGAAGCTTTCAGGGGAGGAGGAAATTAAAGGCGAGTCGAATGCGGATGATGGATCAAAGCGGAGTGGCGTGGTTTGCTGGTTTCCTTTGCGTCTTCACCTCTTCTGCCTAGCCTTCTTCCCAAAAACCAAATTCTTTTTCAATCTTAACTCTTTTTTTTCCCCTTTGTGTATAATCCCCTCTCTCGTTTGCGGCGAAAACTTATTCAAGGAATCTGAAAGCTGAACTTTTCCTGGGTCGCTGAGGGAGATTCTTGACGATGAGGGGTCGAGCGGAATGGCACGAGAAAGTGGTCTTGACCTAGCCCTTGGAGGGAGGGGGCTGGGGCTGACGATGAGAAAAAAGGTAGGAATAAAATTGAAAAGATGGGGAAAGGCTGAGGTGGAAGTCTATCGAGTTCGCCTTGAACTTGGATCAGATGAGGAGAGGCAGGCTTATCTTGTGGAGAATAAGGTCGGGCCGCTGTTGGCTAGCTTGGCGAAAAGGCGGGGGAATTCCGTGCCCTCTCGGAGGAGGCTCGCTGGCTCGGCCTTCGCCGAAACTCACGCGCAGATGCCGCCAGCGGGGGAAGGGGGGGGGGGGGGGGAGGAAGCTGACCCTTAGACCAAGCTGACCCTTAAGTCTAAGTTTGAGGGGCCGTTATTGGTTTCTGTCTAGACGGATCACGAAACTATTGGCGAGAACCCCTTATCTTGAACTTAGCGAGATGGGTACGTTGAAGTCTTTCCGCGATTCGAAAGAGGGAGAGGATTCGAGCGATCTGAGCGAAAGAGAAGTTGGGTAGGTCTTGAACCGGCGAGTTGACGTTGAAAGAGGCTGATTCCAGCCACCTTCGCCTGGATGTGTCAGGGTAATGGCTGGAGAAGGGGCTTCTGTAAATCTCCGATGACCGAGCTCCACAATCTTGAAGGAACAAAGGGGTGTGGTAGGAATACTCGCAACGAGGGTGACTGTGAAGATAAAAAGGGTGGGGGAAAGTGCTGAGGGAGTCGAGGAAGTGGGAGGGGATATGGAAGTGATGGGCGAGGGGTTGAGGGTGTCAAAGAAGGGGGAGAGGTCGAGGTTGGCTGGATGAGGAATCAGGTGCACCTTTGGAAAGGATCGTGTGGTTGCAGCAAGACAACAAACATTCAGCGTTAGCCAAGGTGCACTCTGACTCTTCCCTGCCGACTCGCAGTATCCACAACCGTTCTTTGAAGGAGCGAGCCTTATCTCGAGCGGAGGTTTGGTTGTATCCCTCATCTCAAGCCCCAGCCCAGTGCGAGAGAATGAATGTGAATGGAATGCGGGGGTCGCGACTCGCGAGTGTTAAAGGCTCGCATGCGCGAGACTTCAACGAGCTTGAACACAGACTTGGCCGTGCCGTGACCAATCGCTCCCCCCTCGCCCCGACTTTGAATCTCGTCTTGGAAACCAGTAGAACGATGCATTGATTTCACGCCCGTCGGATCGGCAGATGGGCCGTCGTCCACCAGCCATTCCTTCTTCCCCTCTTCCTCCCCTCCCTCCCCTCCCTCCCCTCCCTAACCCTCTTCCATTCGCTCTCGTTGCGTGCAGATTTCCCAAGATTTAAACCCATCTCTTCGTGAGGGGAAAGCAGGTAGGAAGGAAGGAAGGAAGGAAGGAAGACCGGGAGAAGAGCTAGGGACTTGGGTCATCCATGAGCCCGTGTTGCGAACCAGTACTGCAGAGGCTAGCAGGCCATTGTAATTGATCTTGATTCGCCATGCTTTTTTTTTTTTTTTGGGG
>KZ820072.1:0-24299 GCA_003144235.1 Violaceomyces palustris | reverse complement strand
AAAAAAAAAAAAAAAAAAACCCTCAGAACGGGAGCGTGTCTGTGGAAAACTTCTGCACCTCCGACGACGCCAAGGGTGGTTCGAGGACCACCTCGATCCGGGGGTACGCCGACCCGGTCGAAGGGAAGGTCTACGGCTCCGGATCCTTCCAGGTCAAGTTCCCCGTCTCGAGGATCGACTTCAAGGGTCCCAACTACGTCGTCGACAGGGTCTACTACGGCAAACCCTCCTCCTCCGACAAGCGTCGCCACCCTCGTCGACGTGACGAACCGTACTCGACCGTCCTCGTAGGCTCCCAGAACTTCACGGGCTGGTTCCTCCTCTCCAGGACGAGGCAGGTCAGCACCGAGGTGGTTTACGTGAGTGTCACCTCTTCCCTTCCGCCAGAAATCCACTTCTCCCCAGCCCTTCTCGTTCTTCCTCTCCTGAAACCTTGCCTCACTCGCCCCTTTCCCCACCAGAGCTACCTGAGGGAAGTGGCCGACGCAGGGTACAATCTCGAGGTCCCTTACTCGATCACCAACCAGACGGGTTGCGCACCGGTCTGAAGCACGGACGTTCGGACGAGACTCTCGGACACACACCCTCCCCTTCCCCTCATCATGTGTTTTTTTTTCATTTCTGTTCTTATTTTCATTTTTTTGAAATAGGAAACTGTGAAAAGGGCTCTTGGCGATCGTGTGAGAGGACCAGAGAGAAAGGGGGATGGGGGAGAGAGGGATGTGCATCGGCGTGCCGCCTCCCCCTTCACTCCCACCCCTCCACCTGCTTAAAGCTCCTGGCCATCTCGATCTGATCCTCGGTGGCGAGGAGCTGGGTGATGACAAAGTCGGCAAAGTCGACCTTGGACCAGTAACTGCCGTGGGATGTGAGGATGTCCTTGGGGGTGGCCGCACCGCCCACGAAAGAGGGGACGGTGGAGAGGGTTAGCCTGGACCGAAACGAAGGGGGGGAAAGGAGGGAAGCCTTCCACAGCATGATCACCCGACTTGGACTCACCGTGTACTGGTTGCTCAGGATGCTACCCTCCAAAGGGATGACGAAATCCACCCTCGCCAAGGGTGATAGCGCCAACAGCCTTCTCATGCAACGGTCCCTCTTGATCCTTTCCTTGCCATCGTCGCGGCCGCCCAGGGAGCCTCTGCCAGTGACGACCTCTTTCTGGTCTTCCATTCCCTTCTGGCCACCATCTACGAGCCTTCTGTCCTTCCTTCCCCCTTTCCCCTCCATGTTGGATTCATCCTCCTCCATCCTTGCAACCAGGTCGGTCCTGAGCGCCTCTTCAACCTCCATCCTGACGATCTTGTCTGCCTGTCCATTCTTCCCCGTCTCTTCCTTTTCACCCTTCTTTTCATTCTCAGAATCACTCAAACCAGACGGTCTAGGCGAGGGTGAGCTCTCCTTCTTGCTCGAGTTCAAAACCCCGAGGCCACCTCCGCCGGAAGACTCGATCGTCGCCCGAAGACTCTTCACCGACCGACTTGGCCTAAGGGTCCTGCTTGGGCCGCTATCCTCTTGAACCCCAGCACTGTCTCTGTCGGTACCCCTCCTCTTGCTGCTGACATCCTTCTCATCCGCTCCATCCTCCGCGTCTACCGACCCGATGACCTCATCATCATCATCCGTAGTCGTTTCCTCTCTCTGGACGACGGTCACTGGATCCCCAGTGACAGAGGTGGTAGGCTTCCTTGGTGAGACGAACTTGTCCATCATCCACCTCACCCCTTTCACTTCCTCCTCCTCCCCTTGGATCTTGGACCCCGACTCGAATCCTCCGCTTTCGGAGAGGGTCCCGACCGTCGTCGTAAGGGCGGTGCCGTCGGCCCCTCCTTTACCTTTCCCGCTGTTCCTCAGACGCTTCGTCGCCGGAGCGATCACCGCTGCCGCCGACTTCTTGGACCAGCTCGAGAAGAAAGAGGAGGATGCTGTTCCGGATGCGGGACCTTGACCCGTGACCGCGCCGCCTTCCACCTCGCTCTCGTTTTCCAACGGGTCCACAACGGTCCTCAGCATCGCCCTCGTTGCCTTGTTGATCGGGACGGGTGGGATGGGCTTCCCATATCTGAAGGGGTTTTAAAGTTTAATTTTTTAGTTTAATTTTTTATTTTTGGTTCAGATCAAGGGATCGGCGGTGAAAACCGACCCAAGACAAAAGTCAGCAAAGTAGCACGCTTCAAGCATCCGATAAAGCCCTCGAAATCCTCGTTCTCTCGCCCTCGAGCAGTCACTCACTTGACGTCGACGCAGGCGCTCAGTCTGAACGCAACGGGGTCAGTGTAATTCCAGCAGTTGTAGATCCTCGACACGGCCAGGCATCCGTACCTCCCTACTCGGTCGAGAGCCGCATCCTCTTCAACAGCGTCGCCACTCGTCCTTTCCCTGCCCCTCCTGGCGATGAGCTGAGCACGGTTCAGGACGAAGAAGAGGGCGACGGGCGAGCCGATGGTGAAGAGCGACTCGATGTTGAACAAGAGCTTGCTGTCCGTGAGCAGATCGGATGGGGGGCAGGACGAGAGAGGTGGGACGAGCGTGGGCTGATCCGAGAGGATGTCGCAAGCCAAGGCGCTTCCAAGGCTGTGGGCGATCATGTGGACCTTGCCGCCCCTCTGCTCAAAGTCCGGGTTCCTCTGACAAAAAAGCCTGTACTGTCGATTCGCCTCCTTGATGACCGACTTGACGATCGCTGGACGGTGACGCGAGAGGTACATGGGTATGTCGAGGAGCACGTCCCTGGTTATCGTTTTGATGAGAGGGATACGATCCTCTCCCTTTCAGATTGTGGAGCAAGCCCGAGGATGGGCATCAAGTTCAGATGATGGACTAGCCTTGCAGCAGGAGCATCTCCCGTTTCGGGGGAATCCTTACTCACAAAGACGTCGTCCATCTGCAGCCTTTCGCCGTTGTCCAGTCCGTCTGCATCTTCGTGCTTGGTCTCATCTTCGTCCAAGAAACTGGCACGCCAAAGGATCGGAAGCAGCTGGACCCGTTTTCCATCGGCTATGGCGGGAATCCCTCCACCCCCAATATCGGACGGAGGTTTTGCTGACGTGGCACGCTTCTGAACCAGAGACCGGAAGGAGTTGACAGCTAGAGGGCGGGATGTGGTGCCATGGAATGGAAAAGAAGAAAGAAAAAAAACTGACAAGTCAATCTCAAAGGTACCCCGCCAGGAAGGGGATCGTAAAGGCAAACGTGATATGAGAGAGAGAGGCAGGAGGGGAAAGAAGGGGGATTCGCTCACTGACCGTGCAGGAAATCAAAGCTTTTCCATCCTTCCGAGAGCCTCTGCCCGATGCCGTGGATGACGAGAACGCAGGCCGGGGGGTGCTTTTCCTCTTCCATGTCCCTCATCTCCTCGTCACGATCAAATTTGATAGGGTCATCGTCGATTACCTCGTCATTCTCGCTCCCACCATCGTCCGTGGCATCCGCCTCGACAGGCTCGTTGTTTTCCTCTTCCATCTCTGTCACGGCTCCACCCTCGTGGTCAGTGCCATCATCATACTCAACGTCCGACTGCTGGTCCGACGTGGCCTCACCGACGACTCTTTTCCCCCCCACTGTCTCCGCCGGCGCTTTGACAGAGGATTCGGCCGAATCCTGTTGTGGCTTCGCGTTGAATGGGACGCCCCACTCTCCCAGCTTGGAAGCTACACTCTTCAGGAGGAGCTCCCGGTTCCATTCCGAGCTCTTGGGCCTCTCCTTATCGGAGGACGATCGCGTTCCCGACTTGGTCAGCGAAGACTCCGGGTCGGGCGGTTTCGACATGTTTTCCGGGTCAGCGGATGGTTGGGCGACCCCCTCCGGTGTTGGACTTTCAAGACCGACCTTAGATGCCTCGGTTTTGGCTTGGGTGGTCGATTCCTTCATGCCTCGAGATTGACTGGGCTTCCTCGCGGCAGAGCCAGATTTTTTCGAACTACCGGATGGGTTCTTGCGCGCTTCCATCAGCTGGATGGTCGTCTGGTAACCTCTTGCGAGAAGTTGGCCACCCTGTTCGTTCCGAGAAGCGGAGCCATCCGTTGCGTTCACTCTTCATCAGCTATGGGCAGCCTCGCACATCATGGCCCGACAAGGTCTGACTCACACCATGCTCTCCTGACCACGCGGTGAAGAATTGTTTGGAAATCCTGTTGGAAAAGTCCTGGGAGTATAGGCGGGCAAGCCTGGGCCCTTGGAAAATGACGTAAGAGCCTTTGAGGCACTTGAGAGGGCACTTGAGTTTGTCTTCCGCCTCGGCGCCAAGGGAGAGGGAAGACTTGAGCTCGTCCGTGTAGAAGGATCTCCAAGGCTGGATGGTCCTATAGTGCTCTTCGAGCTCCTCAGCGAGTTCAAGATTACATGGCAGAAGCTTGGACCCCTCGTAGAACCAAGAGGCTCGCAGAACGTCCGACCGCTGGCCATTCCAAAAGACAGGATAGAGCTTTGAGGGTGTTAGGTTTGAATCGACATGAAAGGAGGGGGTTAGGGATAGAAGGATCGTCAAGGATGCGAGTCAGTAAGGATGGCTCGTGACCTGATGCTCCCTTTTCATCGATCGCGTACGAAACGTAAGATCCAACCCACCTTCATGGTTTTCAAGTCGACCTCGTACAGTCTGTCTTGGGCAACGGGTACCTTGTGGATGGGGAGCGGTTCACCTGGATCTGGCGCCTTCCAGCAGGAGTCCTTGGCTCCTTCTTGTTCTTGCTCTCGCCCTTTGCCATCGCTTTTCCCTTCATGCCCCGTCGGCATATCTTTCCCCTCTTGAGGGCCTTCTCCCGATTCGGTTCCACTTCGTGAAACGCCGTCTTCTTGTTCCTTCCAGGACTTCCAGGACTCCTCCAGCTTCCTACTGTCCCCCGCCCGAAAGGCCGACCAGGGCTTGCCTCCGTCAGTGCTGTTGTAGAGCCACCGGGTGTGGAGTGGAGGCGTCTGATCGGCCTCTTGATGGCCTTGCTGGCCCGGGGGGTCGGACCTGAGGGGCAAAGAAGCTTGCCTCAGGAAGGCGACCCTTCTGGCGTTCGACTTTCTCATCCCCGGCCTCGGCAAGGAGGATAGGGTGCTCTTGGCCAAGGCGGGTGTCTCCAACTTGAGGGCGGATGGGGGATCGGAGAGAGTAGCAGATTCGAGATGGTTGCATTCCTGTCCAGACGTGGAGGGATTCGGATTCGCGATTGACTCTCCGGATGGGGCGGTGGTGGTGATGTCGGCTCGGGAGCTTGAGTCTTGCTGAATCAGATCGGGCATAATATCGCTGTTTCCTTTCCCAGGCTGGGGGAGCAAGGGCCTGCAACAGCCAAGTAGGAGGAGAAGGAGGAGGAGGTCTTCCTAGACAGGAGAGGGTTATGGTCAAGACAGAGGAGCCGAGCCGGCAAGGTTGCCTGATGGACCGTGTGAAGAAGCAATTACGATCGCCACCCTTTCCTTTTTTTCTTTTATTTTTCTCGGAGGGATGACTTTTTCCAGACGCTCGGAAGCCTATAATGATGGCGTCAAGAGATTATGGATGCTTGTGGTGGTGGATGTGAATGCGTATGTGAAGGAAGTGGTCGCGGTTTGGAGGGGCGATGAAGGTAAGGGAAGGGGTGAGCGTTTGGGTTCTTGGCCATGGACGAGCAATCTTGAGTCTAGACTCGTTCCGACTTCCTGACTCGAGCGGACTGTAGGCTACGACTGTGACGGTGTGAGAGTGACTCTGAATGCTTGCTCTTCCGTTGGTCTCTCTCTACCTTCCACTCTATCTCGATCCCTGGGCACTCCGCAAACGTTCGTTGTTTTTGGCGGTTGTTGGTGAGAATCCTCTCCATCCATCCTTCATGTGGAGGTGGATCGGCAACGTGAAGCTGAAGGCGTGCGCGCAGCTGTTCTCCTCCACGATCTGGATGCGCACTTCCTTCTGGATGAACCGCATCGGGCGGGTGGGATGGGTGACAGCCGTCCTCTCCTCTGATCTGCCCACCTCCCTTGATCGCACGTACGATCCATGAAAAAATGCTCAGAACGGGTTCGCACCATTGCTGGAGCTGCTGCGTCGTCGACGTCTCCTTTTCGGGAGGGAGAGGAGGAGGCAAAAAGGGGGGTGGGGGCGGTGGCGATGGCGATGGGGGGAACGATGTAACGGATCGATCGAGTTATCGAGATGATCAGCTCTCCGATCGAATCGGAGTCTGATCGCCGATGGATTATTGCTTGGATGAAGGCAAGGCCACTCCCGATCCTACGTTAGGCCACGCGTAGGTTCCGCTTCTTCTTCTCGCTCCCAACCCCGGACGCTGACGCTCTCCCGCCTCTTTCTAATTATGATAATCAATTAAGCGTTCATCAAGGATGCTGTGACCCACACGAGCACATGAGCACGTTTGACCCGAGCCGAGCTTGGCAAAGGATGAGAGTAAGGTCATGAGTGCGAGTGTGAATTTGAGTGTGAGTGTGGGTGTGAGTGTGGGTGTGAGTGTGAGTGGTTGGCCTGGGAGGCTCAAGCGGTGAGTTGTGCGCGTAATCGCTCGATCTGCACAGGCCACCTGACTGTGCGCAACCCACTCCGACTCTTTCCCTTCCCCTTCTCCCACCCGCTCTCCTCCTTGTTCGCCATCTCCTCTCCCTTCTCTAACCCTCCCTGCTGCTTACGCTTTGACTCAAACTTGGGAAGGGGGAATACATTTGAGCTCTGTGGGGGAGAGCTTGAGAGGAAGGGGAAGCGTGGATTGAACAGGGAGGTGCCAGAGGCGAGCGTGTTGCCATAGACGACGAATGCGAATCCAAGAAGGGCGAAACCATAGGGGAAGGAGAATGGGGAAACTCGGTCAAGACTAGTGGTAAGACGAGACGGGAAGGGCGAGGAGGGTTGCGAGGGGGTGCGTAGGAGAGAAGGGATCAAGAGGAGGCCACGAGGGGACAAGTGTGATCAAGACCGACTCGAAGGGAAGATGTGAGGAAGAGGGGATCTGAGGGTTAGGGGCGGAGAAGGGGGAGAAGCCATCCCGTGATTTTCCTGCCAACGGAAAGATGCGACAAACAAGTCGCGAGTAAGGGAAAGGGTGCGAACAAAGAGTGGAGACAAGGTAATGGAGTGATTAGAAGCCTTACCACCACGAACTCTTTTCGAGATGAAGGGGAAGGTGCCCAGCTGGCCGGTCGGTGCCTCTCCAGCTCTCTCTGTTCTCTGACTGCATGCACGCAGCTTGCTTGCTATAAAAAGGCCCGCTCCGATAAGGGTGGGGGAAAGTACGAGGAGGAGGAGGAGGAGGAGGAGGAAGGAGGAAGGAGGAAAGACGAGGAGAGGAGGAGAGGAGGAGAGGAGGAGAGGAGGAGAAGGAGGAGAAGGAGGAGAAGGAGGAGAACGAGGAGGAGCCGAACCGCGTGGTGGAAGGAATGGAGAAAGAGGGTGGGGGACTAACAAGAATGCATCGATCATAGCCGTAGCGATTATCAAAGGCTTTAAACTCGAGCTCCGAGGCGAATCGCGGCAGAGGGGTCGGAGAGTCACAACCAACGTCACTGGGTGTGATCGTTCCTACTTTTTGACCCATGACCCCCCTTCTGATCATTTATCAAGGTCCTCATCATCCTTTGCTTTTAAGAATCCAGCAAGCATCCCCAATTTGCTGATGGTCTGCAAACAGAGCAACTCTGGCACTCCAGTGTGACAGAGAGAGAGAGAGAGAGAGAGAGAGAGAGAGAGAGAGAGAGAGAAAATGAGGTGGCATGGAAGCAAGGGGAAGAGGTGAATCTGACCGCTGTCGTCCCCCTTCATTTGGTTCATGGTCCCTGCGCCCCCAAGCCCAAACTTTTACCCCGCGGGCGGTCGCTGGGGTTCGGCTCGGGGTGGAGAGGAGGGGCAGCCCACATGGCTCTTCAAGACCGAGGATCGGATGGATGAGATTCGGTATTCGTAAGCATTCATACAGAGTCACGAGTGAGTCAACGTACCAGCTATGGAAGGATAGGGATAGGTTCAAGGACGATGAAGCAGCTCGATCGGTTGTGAAGGCGAGCGAGATCATGGTTGGTGACGGACGGATTATGAAACACTCCAATCGAGGTTCAGACCTTGCTTTTTTTCTGACTTCCTTTTGGCCCGACACCCGAGTCTCACTCTTCCGCACGATACAGCCAAGGGTCAAATCACAAGCATCTCGGTAGCGTGGCGACATGGAAGGAAGGGGCGAGAGAAGCCAGCCTCCTGCCACCAGTCACGGTCAAAGGGTGGCCAGCCAGAGAGGACGTGGAACAGCAGCGGAAGCACACACTCACACAGCCTAATGAGTCTAATTTTGGGGGGGGGGGGGGGGGGCAGGTGGACTCAAGGAAGGTGGGGTGGGTTGGATCCGTGCATGGATGCGACGCTGGCCGAAGAGCCTCAAGCCCCGATTCCTGCTCCTGCTCTTCTCCCTGCTCCTGCTCCTGCTCCTGCTCCTGCTCCTCTTGCTCTGCCTTCTGCCTTTGGATGGTGACCCCCATCCGCCATGCAGACCACAGGCAGGCCATTCGGAATCGCTGTGGTCGAACAGGGAGGGAGGGATGCGTACGTGCCGCATGAACCCAAGCCCACCCAGGCAAAGCGGTCAAGGGTAGCACGTAGGTGAAGTCGTACAGGCGTACGAACGACCCTTACCGTGGAATGGTGTACAGATGTGCAGACTCTGCACTTGCCAAAGACGCAAGACCGTCTCTGAGCGTACGCACCGCTGTGCAGATTCGATTCGTTTGGTGAATATGGATGAGCGCGGCCAAAGAAGAGAAGATGAGGAAATTTTGATGGTGATGATGGTGAGGAGGGTGAGGAGAGCAGGAATAGGAACGGAATGAGGAAGATGCTCTCATCAGCGCAACTCACGCAAGCACGACTCATCCCCAAGAGATCCTGCCAGTACCTCGCCACTGGGTAGTGGAAACGGACAGGTGTCCCAACCCTTGTTTCGATTTCATTTCTCACGTTACAGCCCCATCCACGGACTCGTGCACGTCTTTGCCTCTCGCTGATCCTCCAGAGAAGAAAAGGAACGAGGAGGAAAAGAAGAAAGACAAGAGTCTCAGTCCCGCATAACATCGCATCGCATCGCATCGCATCGTTCTCGTTTCCATTTCGTTTCGATTCGATTCGTTCCCTATCGCACGGCATCGCATCGCATCGCCTCCTCCTCCTCCCACCCGTCCTCCCTCTTCCTCCTCTTCCTCGTCATTAGCAGTGTCGCTGTATCTTCAAGGTGTGCCCCCGGTTCTCGACCCCGACCAAACATCCCAAGCCCTTCTCCTCCATCGCGGGTACCACCTCCATCTCGTCGGGCCCAAGAAGGGAAGATTTCCACCATCCCGCCCAACCCGATCACTCCCCCTTCCTTACCCTTCCCCATCATCCCTCTCCTGCCTTCCCCATTCCCGTGCATCCCATCCCTCCCCTCAGCCTGGACCCACAAGCCACCCAAAAGACTAGGAGAGACTCGAAAGCTCGAAGTACTGCCGATCCCTCTCCCTCTTCCTCTCCCTCCTCTTCTTGACCCGCCCCTTCCCTTCCGCACACGGGCCCCGCCTCTCTAGCTCGGCCCCTCGTCGGTCGGTACCAACTTTGTTCAAGGCGACACACCCCAGACGCCGAGGCCAGTGGCAAGCTCCCTCCAGCTCTCCAGCCCAGGTAGGTCCGAGTTCTGTCTCCCTTAGAAGGAAGAAGATCAAGAGGGACGCGGAAACCAATCACCTCTTCTTTCGAGTCCCTTGGCCAGAGTCCAAGCGTCCGAAGCCCAGAGCGTACAAGTCCGAGCCTTGGTCCACTTTGGATCACCACCAAACCCTCCAGCACCCGTGGTCCAGAGGTCAAAACTGAAAAGCCTACGTCAGCCTCGGCCAAGGTTTGGTTCGGAGAGGCATACATACTGCTCCTAAAGTGTACACCATACCCATCGCACCTGCTCTGCATGCACACCTAGGGCATACAAAGGGCGATCAATCCTCTCCCCCTCCCCTCTCGCCTCTAAAGTGGTCAGGTGAAGCGTCTCGAGGTCACCTCCAACTCAGAGAGAGTGTGTGTCCGGAGGAAGAGCGAGACGGATCCATCCCTCTTCCCTTCACACCTTTAGGGTCGGTAGCCAGCCAACCTACAGAAGACGACTTGCTCGCAGGGGGACTGACGGTCAGCTTCAAATCCCTCACCACCACCACCAGCTCCTCTCGTGATCTATCTTTCCAATAATCTTGGCCCAATCATTCCACTCTCACCTCACCACCAATTTCACGAGGAGAGGAGGAAAGCCAGACAAGATAGGGAGAGGGAAGGACGAAGAAGAAGTTTCACCCGTCCCACAAAATCCTCCCCTCCTCCATCCTCAGTCGCTATCCCCACCCCGCCTTCCCCTCTGCCTTCGTTCGCACCGCATCCAGAGAGTGACCCATCCACGAAGTCCGAGACGGGGCAAAGTTCCTCTAGAGAGACCGAGCTGCAACCTCCAGCCTCTTGCCCAACTTCCCTCCCTCTCAGAACATGTCGTTCTCGTGGAAGGGTCTGCTAGGCGTCAACTCGAATAACTCCGGCCAGTCGCCTTCCGCATCAACCAACCCTACATCAGTCCATGACAAGCTTCAAGCTTCGTCGTCCTCGGCTGCTTCCTCGCCGACCACCACGGTTGCTGGGCCGTCGTCCACCCAGCTACGAACCCACCAGGGCGGCGTCCCCCCCATCTCCCTCTTTGGAGCCCAGTCGCCGAACATCTACGGAAATAGTGGTGCCGTCTCTCCGATTCCCATCTCGGGCGGCTCAGCCTCGTTCAAAGGCAAACAGCATGCTCGACAAGATCCGTGGACCAACTTGCTCCGGCCTCCTCTCGCTGAGGACTCCTATGGTCTGGCAGGGATGGAAAACTTTGGCAACACCTGCTACGTCAACTCGATGCTCCAGGCGCTGTACTTTTGCAAGCCCTTCAGGGAGTCGCTGATGAGCTACTCGGATCAAGGTCCGCCGCCCTCGCCCATCTCGCCCACCTCGCTCACGTCTCCCAACTCTTCCAGGACACCGACCACTGAACAGTCTGGAAGCTTGAGGCAAGCCTTCTCGGCTTCCTCCTCGTTCCGCGACCAACAGGAAGGGAAGAAGGCAGGGGAGGGTGCGGGAAGCGATTCGGCGAACGGGACCCCGGAGCAAGACTCGCTTTTCATCGCCCTTCGCGACCTCTTTCAGGTCATCTCCGAGTCGGCAGCAAAGTCGACCCAGAGGTCACCGCCTGTCACGATCGGGTCCGCGGCTGGCTCCAGCGTGGCGTCACGGAAAGGTTCTTCAGCAACCCGGCCGATGACTGCCGGATCCTCGGGGAGGGGAGGCGCCGGCAACTACACCATCTCCACCACACCTTCCAACGCGACAGCGGCATCCGCTTCGTCGGTCCTTGCGTCGCTCGGAGCGACTCAGATCCCCTCCAGCCCTGTCGATGCCAAAGCTGTCAAAGGGTTCATCTCGGTCCTCAAGAGGGAGAATGTCCTGTTCGACACCACCATGCATCAAGATGCCCACGAGATGCTCAACTTTGTTCTGAACAAGGTCGGTGAGGACCTGATTGAGGCGGATAAGCTCAGGAAAAAGTTGCAGAGCGAAGAAGACGCCAAGGCGAGAGAAGCTGGTGGGGTAGCGGAGATCGACAGCGCCGAAAAGAAGGCTGCCGAAAAAGTCAGGCTATCGGACGAGGCCAAGGTCGATGGATCGAATCGGATATGCGTGAGGGACGTGGGTCCGAACGGCAGCACCTGCATCCATCGGCTCTTCGAGGGGACCCTTACGAACGAGACCAGATGCCTAACCTGTGAGACGGTGAGTGCTCGAGACCAAAAAAAAAAAAAATGTTACATCCTCTGTGAAGAATTTGGCAGACCGCGGGTTTTGTCATCTGACCCACCTCTCCACCGGTCCCACGCTTCGGCCGCTGTCCCATCTGGTACTTTCGCACCGGGATAGGTTACCTCGAGAGACGAATCCTTCCTAGACCTCTCCATAGACTTGGAGCAGAACTCCTCCGTGACCTCCTGTCTTCGCCAATTCTCAGCGTCGGAGATGCTCTGCTCTCGGAACAAGTTCTTTTGCGACAGCTGCTCCGGCCTTCAAGAGGCCGAGAAGAGGATGAAGATCAAAAAGCTCCCCAACGTCCTTGCCTTGCACTTGAAGAGGTTCAAGTACGAGGAAGCCATCCAAAAGGTAAGTGCGTCCCTCGTCTCCCGAGGCCCTTCATCCTCTCCTTCGTGCGCGTGGCACTCACCAAGCCTGGGTCCGGGCATGTCTGCGCCCCCGTTTTCGAATCACCTCTCCTGGTCCTGCAGTACGTTAAACTGGCCTACAGGGTGGTCTTCCCGCTAGAACTTCGACTCTTCAACACTTCTGACGACGCCGAAGATCCTGATCGGCTCTACGAGCTTTTCGCCATCGTGGTGCACATCGGCGTCGGGCCGCATCACGGTCACTACGTGGCGATCGTCAAGGTGGGAGAGAGGTGGGTCGTCTTTGACGACGAAAACGTCGGCTTCATCGACGAGAGTGAGATTTCCAAGTACTATGGCGACAGGCCCGGTCTAGGGAGCGCCTACGTGCTTTTCTACCAGGCGGTGGACATCGATTTCGAAAGCCTGGGACTGAGGGACCCGGCTGCCGCGAACGCCTCGGCCAAGGGTTCGTACGAGGACTCGGCCTTGGCAGCCTTGAACTCTGTCGAGCGTGGCAGGCTCTCGCTCGTGACGCAGGCACTGGAGAACGCCAATGGGCAGAGGTCATCGCCTACCTCTAGCCAAAGGTCGCTGGGTCCATCGCCGGAGAGGCCCTCTCACCTTCCGAAGCACCTGTCCAGCTCGGCCACATCCCATGGGGGAAACAGCCCCGTCACCCCGGTAGCGGAGGAAGGCAAGGCTGGAGGAGGGTGGTTCGGGTCGTTCAGAAGCAGGGACAAGAGGGCTGGCAGCCAGTCGCTGCGCAGGCCCAAGACGGCGTCGGCCGGAGATGTTTTCCTGGCAACCCCAGCAGCGCTTTCACCCGGCTTGAACGGGCCGCCTTCCTCGTTCAACTACGGAAGACCGAGAGCGACGACTTCAACAACCGAAAGCACGGTGGCTGACGATGCCTCGGTCTCGACGGCTGCATCCTCGAGCCTGGCTAGCGGGGCTAGCCTGCCCAGATCCATGACATCGTCCAGTGTCCTCCCTGGCGGAGTCAATGGGATGGGGATGACACCGCTGATATCCGGGAACGAGACTGGCGATCGACCGCCGCCCTCGCCCTCGTCCATGGCCGAGGGTTTCGGTTCCCTCTCAGCGTCCGCTTCCGCTTCCGCTTCGCGAAGACCTTCAGCCGGCGAAGAGCAGAGGCTGCAAGACTTGGCCGCCAGGAACAACTGGCTGTCATCCTCCGGCATCACGAGGAACAATCGATCCCGAGCTGCTTCTGAAGGGATGCCAAGCTCCAACACCCCAGCCCTCGCGAGCGGGGGGGCTGAGCTGGCTGCGTTCTCACCCAAAAAGGTGAATGGAGCTCTGGCGACGCCCGAAAAGGAGGCAGAAACTTTGGCGCTTTCCGCAGAGCCCTCCTCCAACATGACCCCGACGGTGACGACCACGCCGCTTCTGGCAGACGAGCCTCCGACTGCGGGTATGATCAATCCATCCACCGCGACACCAACCACCACATCGGTATCGTCGGCAGCGACACCTTCGACAGGCCCTCACGATACGGCCGGAGGGGAGGTCTCACCCTCGGTCAGGCGACTTTCTTCGAGGCTCGAAGGTGCCGCTTTTGCCCCAGCCGAGAAGCCTCTATCCAAGAAGGACCAGAAGCTGATCGCCAAGAACTCCAGGAGGGCGAGTTCAAGCGCGTACGTGGGTTCGGTCACCGATCAGATGCGAGCGGGATCCGGAGGAGGAGGACTCGTTTCTCCCTCCTCGGCCATCCACACGAGGAGGTCGAGCGTGGCAGACGCAAGGTCGCTATTGTCCCAAGCTGCTCAGCCCCAAGCAGGCCCGGGGCCCAGCCATCACCTCGGATCGGCGTCGGAAAGTTCGCGAGGTGGAGGACCAACAGCGGTCACCGCCACCACCACTCGGGCGCCTTTGGGCATGGGGACCCCGTCCGGCAAGGTGAACGGTACAAGCGGAGGCCACGGGACACCGTCCGGCGTGGTGAAGGAAGCGACCCAGAGCAGGAGCAGCAACAGTGCCATGCCGTCGAGAAAATCAAGCATCTCGATCGCGGCTGGGGCAGCCAAGGGCCTCGGCAAGACATTCGGTTTTGGAAGGTCGAAGAACTAGGAAAGGTAGGCGGGCGCGCCTCACGGGGCTTGCCTGAAAGCGTGGGCGTCGCGCAAGGTGGAGAAGGGGAAGGAAGCGATCAAGTTGAAAGACTCTACAAAACAGAACCAAGTCATCCTTGGACGTCTTGTTCCACGTCTGTCTCTCTCTCTCTCTACAAAGGGCCATCAAGGACGGTTCCCCTTTGACCCCTACCGATGAACCCACAGTCCCAGAGGTTCGGAGAAGCGATCCGGGAGCTATCCTCCATCCATCCCTCTGTGCGCCAGTCCCGCTTTTCCTTCCTCTTTTTTTTATTTTTCTTTTTCTTTTTTCCCCCCCTTGTCCGTTCGAGTCCCTCCCTTTCCCTCCACCTCAAGACTCGAGATGGGGGAACATCCATCCCCTCCCAAAAAAAAAACCAAGAGTCAAAAGTTCCAGAACCCTGCCTTGAAGGTTGTAGAAAGACATCTTGAACACCCCCGTTGTTTTTTTTTTTTTTAAAAAAAAGAATAAACCCATTTCTTCTCATCATCCAGGGTCGGTCCATTTTTTTGATTGGGAACGAATTCGGAATGGGAAATGGTGGGGGGGGGGGGGGGGGGGGGTTATTCATCTCCCTTCTCTCTCTCTCTCTCTCTCTTTCTCTCTTCCTTGATTCAAATGGACGAGGTCTTAGGTGGCAAAGATCGAGGGCCCTCTTTTTGAAAGTTGGGAAAGACGTAACGCTGACGAAACGGTTTGGATGGGAAGCGGGAGGCATTTGACTGGTGTGGGCAAACAGGGTACAAAGGAAAGGGGGGGGGGGTGGGGGGGGGGGGGAGGGGGGGGGGGGGGGGGGGGGGGGGGGGGGGGGGGGGGAGAAGATTCTACTCTACGCCAGCCTCGTTGGTGAATTCCACGTGCCTCTCGACTTGTGGGTGGTGGGGAGCAGCAAGGGGAAAGCGGGTGGCGATTCAGATGATGGAGGGGGAAAGGGGGGATCAAGTGGAAGAAGAAGAAGAAGAAGGAGGAGGAGAAGAAGAAGAACTTATCAGCAAAGGGAACTTTGGGGAGGGTAGAGGTCCGTTGATAGGGGAAACTCACTGTCTGCGGCGGTGACGGTCGGTCGGACGTTTTGGACGGCCTTCATGAAGTCGTTGAGGACCAGCGGTGGCTTTGTTGGTAGGAGGAATGAGAAGGAATGTAGAGATCGGGGGCAGGCAGGGTCAGAAACAGCAAGTACGTCTACGATGTTTAACGTGGAGGTCGTCGTGATCATCCGATCGACCAAGTAGGTGTTTTTAAAAAAAAAAAAAAAAAAAAAAAAAAACCTTGGAGCTCGAACCTAAGAAAAAGGGGGGGGGGGAACTTGGAACTTACCTCCAAGAGGTCATCCGATTCGACGTCGGTCCAAGTCTTCTCGATCGCATCTTTGTCTCCAGGGGAGCAAGGTGTCAGGTACTCCCTCATCTCTTTCGGCGCGTCTTCATCCTCCTCATCCTTGTTCTCGGGCGAGGTTTTGCCGTTCGTGTTTCCGTTTGAGCCTTCGGCGCCAGCTTTGCTGGCGACTTGGGCCGCTTTGTCCTTGACGGGAGCCAAGACTTTCTTGAAGTGGGTGGCCGAGAGGACTTTTCGGACGGGCTGCATCAGCGCGTCCCTGACGAGGACGGAGATGTCCGAGCCCGTGTACCCTTCGGTCATGTCGGCCAGTTGCCTGTAGTCCTTGTTGGTCAGCGAGCAAGGCGTCGTGCCAACGTTGAGTTCGAACATTCTCTTCCTCGCCTCGGCGTCAGGTAGCGGGATGTAGATCCTCTTTTCGAATCGACGCTTGATCGCAAGGTCCAAGGCCCATGGGCTGGGTTCAAGAGAAGGCGGACCAGGTTCAGATCATGTCCCCGCCCGCTCCTGGATGAAGGCCTGACCATCCAAACTCACATGTTCGTTGCTCCCAAGACGAGCACTCCGGCGTCGTCGTTTCCGACACCGTTCATCTGAACGAGAAATTCGGTCTTGATCCTCCTGCTAGCCTCGCTCTCCCCCTCGCCACGTGTGCCGCAAAGCGAGTCAACCTCGTCGATGAAGATGATCGACGGCTTCGCCTCCCTCGCCATGGCAAAGAGTTGTTTGACGAGCCTGCAGTGTGGAAGCGATTCCGATCAGCATCCTCTCTCGAGCCTTTTCTTCGAGTGGTTTCTCTCCCATCCGGGTTGATCCCGAATGAGGTCAAGATGTCTTCCCTCCAAGTCACTCACCTCTCGCTCTCGCCCATCCACTTGCTCACGAGGTCTGAGCTGGAAACGCTGAAGAAGGTGCTTTTGGCTTCGGTGGCTACCGCTTTGGCCAGGAAAGATTTTCCCGTGCCGGGTGGACCGTACATGAGAATCCCTCTCCAAGGAGTCCTCTTTCCGGTGAAGAGCTGGGGGAACTTGATTGGCAAGATGACCGCCTCCTTCAGGGCCTCCTTGGCTGTCGCAAGGCCAGCCACGTCGTCCCATTTTACATTAGGAGTCTCGGAAAGGATGGCGCCTTCATCGCAAAGAAAGAGTGAAAGAAGAGGAGGGGGAGGCAGAGAGGAAGAGATGGAATGAATGTCAAGGGGCCCAGTATCGGAGCAGAAATCAAGATGCGCCACCTTGCCTTGGTAAGGATCTCTTTTCGTCACTCACTCGAAAGGCCTGCCCTTAGCTTCTTGGTCTCCGGGTCAACGTCGCCATCCTCCTCACTTTGATTTCCAGCGGGGAAAAGGATTCCAAGATCCGAGCGTTCCCAATCAGCTTCTGGAATCGTGCCAGGGGCTCCATGGAAACACCTGCACAACCGGAAGAGAACTCACTCCTTTTTGGCGCCATTGGATCCGCCCACGCCCCTTTCGGCTCCGTTCGCCCCGACCGCCCTCCTAGATCGGTCCTCGTTCGACTTGGCAAGGTGTTCCTTGAGCTTTTCGGCCCTGTCCAGGTACTCGGTAAACTTCTTGCGGATGAGTTCCTTGAGCTTGTCGTTCTTCTCGTCTGGTAGACGCCAATCGGAGTCGATGTGATAAGAAAATGAAAGGAGAAAGGCGGGCAACGTGAAAGAAGGGTAAGGCGATGGGAGAAGAGTCTTCAGCAAGCAGGAAGGTGCCGGGTAGGTGGTCACGTCATCGAAACGTTGGGATTCCTCACACTTCATGGCCATCATAAAGTAGTCGAGACTGTTCTGGTACTGCTTGTAAGCCTCCTGGTAGTTTTGCTTGACATCTTCGTCGATGGCCTTTTGGACGATCTCGATCGCCTTCTGCCGGTGGGCGAAGGGTGATGGTCAGGGAGGGGGGAGAAAGAAGGTAAGCAAGCGAAACAAAGAAAGCCAAGGGCCAAAGCGCGTTGAAAAGAGTCTTCGCGGATGGAAGGAATGAGCGAGTGAGGAAGAAGAAAGACTCGCATTTAAAAAGTCTGAGTTTGCCATGCTCTACAGTGAACGAGTGGTAGGGGACGAAAGCGGATCGGTACGTTGCGTCGTTCGGATAGGTGGTAGCGGTGGCGATTGTCGATGCCTCCTTGAATAGAGACCGAGTTCAGATCGCCCTGGCGATGGGTCCTGGCAGGAGCGATTTCGGTAACTGACGATGGTGACGGTGATGGTGGTAGTGGCGTTGGCGGTGGGAGTGGCGATCGTGGGATGAGAAGAGTGGCAATGAGATCGGTCGGATGGCTAGGGGAGGAGAGGTGGCGGTCTGACTTGACTAGCTACGTCGCTGGTGATCCGACACGATAGGGTAGCGAGCGTCGTTGTGGCAAGGAGATCGGTTGGATGGCTAGGGGAGGAGAGGTGGCGGTCTGACTTGACTAGCTACGTCGCTGGTGATCCGACACGATGGGGTAGCAAGCGTGGTGGGCCAAATGGAGAAGGGTAAAAAGGAAGGGAGTGCATTCAGTTGTGCGGTGAGGGGTGGGAACGATGGCGAACCTCTGACCCCCGATTCCCGTAAGATAACCAAGACTCTTAGACTGTGGTAGTTAAGCGAACATCACCATCATCACCATCATCATCATCATCATCAACATCAAGCCTGACTCGAATCAAAGTCAACACACGGCCCTTGCCCGCCCCAATCGTGAATCGGTGGTAGGTCGGATACTCGGCTGTGGTGGACCAAATTCATGTTCGAGAAGCGCGTGTGTGGACTGTGGAGTCGTCACTCGTTACTCTTCGTCGCACACTCTTTCAACAGCGTCGTGAAAAGGGTCGAGAGGGGTTCTTTTAGAGAAAACTCCCTCCCGATATACTCACTACTCTCTCTCTCTCGGCACGGGCCACGTGCCAGTTCCCGTTTCTTCTCTTGCTTCATCGTGGCAACCGGAACCAACAGTGTCATCACCGATACCTTCGCTTTCACCGAATCAATACCTTCCCTTTCTTCCTTTCCTTCTCTCCTCCTTTCCTCCTTCACTGCTCCATCCGGAACTCCGCTTGCGCTGGTGTGGCTCATCGTCCACCACCAACCCTCTTTCAAGGTGGGCTTTCAGGCAACCGCTGTGCGCAAGGCAACACCATGCCGCCACCATCATCATCATCACCACATCCTCCTTCCCCCCCTCCACGAGGTCCTTTCCCTCCATTTGAAACCAGGTCCATCCTTTTCCCTGCACTCCCAAAACCCGAGGAGGACCCATCTTCCAATCCAGAATCACCCTTCAGCCTCGGCAGGTCGATCAAGTGCATTCAGGCATACCAGAATCACCAGCTCCTCGTCGCTACCTCGGACGGCTACATCCACATCTACTCGCTCCCTCAGCAGGCCACCAGCTCCAACGCGGACAGGTATCAACTCTCTTCCTCCCACCGCATCTCGAACAAGTCCAAAGCCGTCGAGAGGATCCTGGTCCTCGCCGGCTTGGATGCGGTTGCGGTGCTCTGCGAGGGGAGCCTCGCTTTCTACTCGCTCCCCGATCTCCTGCCGATAACTACCATCCCTCCGACCCGTCCAGTCAGCACCGTGGTGCTGGATGACGATGAGGTTGAGAACTCGCAAGGTCGCGATGCCGCTGGCATGGTCAGCCTCTGCGTGGTCAAGCGCAAGACCGTCCTTCTGGCCAAGGTCGCGAGGCAAGGGAGGGAGCTCAGGTGGGCCGTGATCAAGGAGATCCCTCTGCCATCTGGTGCCGTCATAGCTAGTAGGTACGGTGACACGCTTTGTGTAGCTTGCCCGACGTTTTACAGCCTCGTAGACCTCTCCGACGGATCCATCACACGGCTGCCCCTGCCGATCAGCGAGACCGTCGAGGTTCCCACGGCCCAGGAAAAGCCATCCATCGTCTCGATCCCTTGCCGCGGTTACCTCGGATTCAATCGAGACCAAGCCGCCGTAGAAGGGGAACCCGCGCCAAAGTGCGAGTTCCTCATAACGAGTCACTCTGAATCCAACTCTCTCGGTGTGTTCATGAGCCCTTCAGGCGAGCCTACCCCGAAGCTCTTGGATTGGCCAAGTCATCCCCGTGGCGTGGTTCACTCCTACCCCTATCTCATATCGCTCCTTCGCAACGACACGATCGAGGTCCACGATCTCAGGACCGCGGAGAGGGTCCAACGAATTCACTTGCCCCCCGGCCTTGAGCCAAGGTTCCTCTCCCAAGTAGGGACAGGCTTCTCGACCAATGATAGCGTTCGAGAACCGAGGGGTGCCCTCCTTCCCTCTCTGGAAGAGGCTTTCGCCGACCGCATGGGCGAGGAATCCGATCCCTTCGCCCTCGTCCAACTCAACCTGTCGTCTCAACAAGTCGTCCCTTACAGCTCGTCGCCCGCCGCCAAGGGCCAAAGGACAAGCTCAACCCGACTCTACTTCGACGTCATCCTCGGCGGGAAGAATGCCATCCAAACCGTTTCCCAGGGCTCCCTCTGGCAGTGGGGAAAAGAGCTGATCAGAAAGTCGAGGTGGTTCGAGCTACGAGGCGTCTTGGAAAGGCCAGGGACACCGAGGTCGAAGGCGGAGGCTCGACAACTCGTTCTACTGAGGATGGCAACGGCCTTGGAGCACCTTCGCCTTCTTCAATTCGACAGAGCTGGTCGAGGATTCGCTGAGACGGGGTTGGATCCCAGGCTCGTGATCAGACTTTTCAGATCCTACAGGGGGGGCATCGACGGTAAAGGCAAGGGGAAGGATGACTCTTCGTGGGACGAGATCACGACTTTGGTGGGGCTTCAGGGACAGCTCCTGGACAGAGGCGCATTCAGTCTCGCGGCGGACGACGTTGACGAGATGATCTGGGGGAATCTGAGGATGAACTACTCGCCTCCTCTGCAAGTT
This sequence comes from Violaceomyces palustris, assembly GCA_003144235.1. Lineage (NCBI taxonomy): Eukaryota > Fungi > Basidiomycota > Ustilaginomycetes > Violaceomycetales > Violaceomycetaceae > Violaceomyces > Violaceomyces palustris. Next base: position 3,811 of record KZ820072.1, on the reverse strand, counting down.
GAGAGTGACCCTGTGACAATGAAACTCAGGGACATGCTATCCCAAAGTGCCGAGCGCATGCTGCTACAAGTATTACGGGCGTGGAGGAATCGGCGCCGAGGAGAAGGTGAAGGGAGTGTCGAATCCGATTTAGCAGGTCTGGAAATGAGTAGCTTGGTCTTGGAGGAAATTGACAAGGTGAGTGGATCCCGGAAAGAAAAAGAAAAGGAGATGGGTTTCGTACATCCCCCGCCGCTTGCGCATACCCCGATCGCCAAAAGCTGACGCTCAATCCATTTCTGGGATCAGGTCGTTGACACCACCCTGGCAAAGTTGCTCGCCTCAAGGGAAGGCGAGGAGTCGTCTCGAGAGCTCGACTCGCTGGTTGATGGGAAGAACTCGTGCGAGAGTCAAGAACTGGAGTGGATCTTGAGGTCCAAGGGCAAGCTTTGCAGATTGAGTCGGATCTATGAGAACGAGCGCAGGTGGGACGAAATGCTGGAGATCTGGACAGGGTGAGTCGGACAGAAGTAAAAGAGAAGAAGGAATGAACACGGACAAATGGATAGCTGGACATGCTCATTTTCCCTGCGCCTCCCCGACCGTTTTTTCGCACGCTCCTATTTGATTACGACACCTAACACACCTAACCCCCTCCCCAGATTGATTGACGGCTCTCTGCAAGACCCTTCATCATCTGTGACAGTCCAAGATGTCGCCGTTCTCCTCACAGAGACCAACGACCCCAGGCTCCGATCCAAGTACGCCATTTGGCTTGTCCAGAAAGACCCTCAGGAGGGAGTCAAACTCTTGACCAAACAAATGTCGACGGGCTTGCAGGACGTCGCCGTCGCTCCAGCCCAAGGCCAACTCACCTCCAGTCGTCAGACCCTTTCAAAGTTGAAAGCGATCGATCAGGTCGCGGCCAACACGTTTCTTGAGCATGTGGTGCTCCATTCCAAGGATCAGGCAGCCGACCTACACGATGAACTTTGCCAGAAATTGCTGGATAGGATCTCGGAAGCGATGAGGGACGAAGCTTGCCGGACGAGGGTCAATAATTTGGCGAGCGAATATTCCTCGGGGTCCTACGCCGAGTCCTTCTTCGCCCACTTGGCCTTGGCGGCCCTTGGGGACGTGGATGGTGAGGAGGTCAGGAATTCCGTCATGCTCGATCGGCTCAAGCTCTCCATGCTGCTGCAAGGTTCCGAGGCGCTCGATCATGAAAAAGTCGTCCGTCGCGTGGAAAAGTGTGCCGCGCTGGCGTACGAAAAGGCGATCCTCCTCGGCAAGCTGGGCAGGGATCAAGAGGCGCTGAGCCTCTTGGCGTTGAACTTGAAGGACGCCAACTCGTCCGAGGTCTATTGCTCCGAAGGTCGGGTGGTTCTGCCCACGATGATGGCTGAGACGGTCGCCAAGGATCTCGCCTCCCGGTGCGAGTCGCTCGTAGGGTACGCGGCCATGGTCGCCAGGTCGCAGACCCCTCACCCATCTTCCTCCAAGGCGGGCGGTCAACAAAGGATTCTAAACGGATCCGAGGACAAGAAGGACAAGGTCCATGTGGATAAATCCAAGAGGAAGGAAGAGCTCGTTAAGATCTTGCTTGGTGTCTACATGGGAGCTGATCAAGGTGTTGCAGAGAAAGAAGGGTGAGTTCAACCCCCCCTCCCAAATATTTGTCAAGGATGTCCCTGACATGAGAGGATGGATAGATGAAATGATACGAGAGTGTGGGAACGCGATTTTTGACTTTTTCTCTGCGTTCTTCTCCCCCCCCCCCCCCCCCCCCCAACCCAAAAAAAAAACCAAAACGCACACCGCCTGCTTTGGCCTATTTGCGATGTAAACAAAAATGGAAAACTACAAATCGCTGTACCGAAACGGCAGAGAGGACCTGCGGACGGCCACAGCCCACCTTGTCAACACGCAGGCCTCGGACTTTGACTCTGTCGAGATGCTCAAGCTGGTGCCAGATTCCTGGCCTCTTTCCACATTGGAGACGTTCCTGACCCAGAGTCTGAGGAGGTCGATGCACGCCAGGAACCAGGCAAGGATGGTGAGGAACCTGAGGCTGGGTCGGAACCTGGACGTCTACTTGGAGGGTTGGGAGAGGAGTAGGAGCCTGGGCGGCATCATCAACGAGAGCGAGGATGACGGATTTGATGGCGGGGAGGATGATGATGGGAGGGAGGAGGAGGGAGCGGGTGGCCAAGGAGTCGAGATCAGGGACGAGAAGTTGGATTCCGGCTTCGGTCTTGGTGTGTACGGCGGAGGAGAAGAGGGAGATGGCGGGGATGGTGTTGAGGAGGGCGAGGGGTACGAAAGGATCCATCCTCCGGTAGCGATCGACGCAGGCAAGGAGGGCTTTTTGACTGAACCAACCCCATCCTCCGTCGTTCTTCGGTAGACGACATTGGCGAGGCGGAACGCTGGGAGACGGGATCCTGGAGTCTCCCCAACTCCCATCTCTCCCTCTCTCTCTCTCTCTCTCTCTCTCTCTCTCTCTCTCTCTTTCCTCTCCCTGCTAGTCGATCCTGTTTGCTCCAACCTCCCTTCCCCCTTGCCGCTTTGATTTTAATTTTAATTTTTTGCAATCCCACTACCGTCTTCGGTGCTCTGGCTTGCGAGATCTTTGACTAGGATGGGACGTGATCGGAAACCAAGATCCTAACCGCGCGAACCCAAGAGAAGATTGTGTTTTTTTCTTGTTTCTCTTCTTTTTCCAACGTCTTTTTTTCGTCATTTCCCTCCGCGTTTTTTAATTTTTTTTTGCTTCGTTTCCTCCCGTTCTTTTCACACCACGAGCTTGACACTCGGCTTCCCTTGGCTTTCTCTGAGGAACAGAAGATCCATGTGAATGAGGAGGGATTTACGAGTAACCCCCATCCCCCACGGCACCATGTTTGCTGGAGAGTGGCAGGATCCATCTCACAGAGAGCAGGGTGGGCGTAGAGGGAGATGAGGAAAGGATCGCGGCGCGAAGAGTGAGAGTGCGCAGCGCCAACGAAGTGGAAAAGGGGAACAAAAGCTCGAAGTAAGACATTGTAAAGTGCAGGGGGCGGGGGGGAAGAAGAAACCCCAAGCCAACGCGGAAAGGGAGTTGGCACAAGCTCACACTCTGACTGGGCAGGGAGCGGGAAGCTTTGAAACGGGTACGGGTGGCGTGGATGAAAGTTGGAGAGAAGGATCGATCGAAGAGGGGCAGAGGTGATTGTCCGTCATGATTTTTCTTTGATGATCGGAATCGGTTGGTCCACCCCTCCCACCTCCGTCCTGGTAGGGTTGAAGCTGAGTAGTCGAAGAAGAAGAAGGATTGGACACAAACCCCGATGGGATCGTGAGATACTGGTATGCCGAGCCAACAGGTTCCCACCACTATTCCAAAACCCTTGAGCCCTCAGTTCCCCTTTTGTTTACTCTCTCCGAGACGCTTCGTCAAGACCCCTCTCCTCTCCTTTCCTGTTCGACGTTCGGATGCTGAGCAGCGTAACGAGTTGGGGCTTTTTTTTTTTTTTTTTTTTTTTTCCCCTTTCGTCACTTTCTTTTCTAGGCGGTACGAGATGCTGAGATGAGATCTTTTTTAGGCGTTACGAGATGCTGAGTCGAGATACAGCTACTCTTTCGAGGGGAAGAGGGAACTTTGCATCGAGGTGGTTTGTTGTTCAGAGAGGGAGAGAAGGAGAGAGGGAGAGAAGGAGAAAGAGAGGGTGGGAAAAGGCCAGGGAGTTCAAGGTTGCAGTGATGAGACGTTTCCCCTTCAAGCGCTATAAAAGTCGGAAAGGGGGGGGGGGGGGGGGTTCCCCCCTCTCCACCGAGGATGGTCGTGAGATGA
>KZ820071.1:9989-24306 GCA_003144235.1 Violaceomyces palustris | reverse complement strand
AAAAAAAAAAAAAAAAAAAAAAAACAAAAAAAAAAACGAAAGGATGAAGGAAGAGGAAGAACCAGAAGAGTGAAGAAGGAAAAGCGATCGGGAAAACAAAAAGAAAGAAAAATAAAAGAAGAGGAAAAAAAGAAAAGGGGAAAAAGTGAGGAAGAAAGAAAAGATTGGGTGCAGGCAGTTGGAAAAAAAAAGGAAGAAAATTTCCCTGCGGGAGATTCGGAAGAACAAAAGAACAATCATTAGTGATTCTAATCCGATACGGTTGTCACCTTGTGCTGCGAGGGTGAGGAAGGTAAGCTCGTGAGTAGGGTCCTTCATTCAGAGTTACAAGTGATGACTACGAAAGCTTTCCCGCGCTTGCTCGAGTAGTGAATGAAGTTACGGATTCTTAATCCACGCTAGTCAACTTCAAGGTTCCCTTCTTATTCGAATAAGGTGAGGTCGAACCCCAGGAATCACGTGACTCGAGGTGGAAAGGTTTGGTGAGAGAAATGGCGGCCTTCTGCGCTTGATCCGAACCAAGCCAACGTGATCCAACCACCTCTCCTCCCTCCCCTCCTTCGCTCCTCGCCAATCAGAGCAAAGGAAGAGCGGCTTCTCCTTGACAAACGAAGAGGCAGGCACAGAGAGAGAGGGAGGGAGAGGCAATATGCAACCCTAGAGGCTAGCTACCCAGGTAAGGCTCGAGAGGGTGTCGCTACGGATGAAGAGTAAGCTTGAACAGCCCCCTCCTCCTCTGATCACTCCAACATCCCCCCTCCCCCCCCCCCCCCCTTTCTATTCATCCTTGAGCGAGAAGACACGCGAACACGCCTGTGAAGCCCACACCACACTTGCCCCATGCCCTTTTCCCATTCTTACTTGCCTTCACGATTGATTCTGAATCTCTCCCTCCTCTCACCGCGTCGTCGTCCTCATTTGTAATCCAAGAGCCCAAAGGGGCACAACCCAGCCAATCGTGAATCTCAACCTCAAGAAGACCGACCCAAAGTCACGTGGAGAGAAAGGAGCAGTCGTCTGAGTCGACGAGGTGGTAGTCGGTGAGTGTTGGCGGTAAAAGTGGAACACCACCATGTCCAGCTTCTTCTCAACACTCCTTTCTCCAACACCCCTTCTCAACACTCCTCCCCTCCTCACCCTGGCTCGAACCAGATCCCCCATCATCGCGAATCCGAAACCCCCTCCACTTTGATCCCCATCGTCCTCATCCCCAGCCCTGCCGCAGAGGTACGGTCGAAGGGAGCATTTATTGCCAACCAATCCGTATCCAAGGGCCATGGCCAACCCCATCAGCTTCCCATAATCTCCGAGGTGCGACCACAGCGGAATCCCGCTCGAACGTTTCCCACCCTCTCAACCCTCCTCCCCTCCCCCTTCCTTCCACCTTCACCTTCCTCCTCCTCTCGCATACATCGCGCCCTCCCATGAGATCCCCACAGCGCAAGAGGTCATGCCAAGGTGGAAGAGCTCGCCTTTCAGGACGGCGTTATTGATACAACAGCGATACCAAGCTTCCACCCCCATCCAACTCGACTTGCCCATCTTCCTCGCACCCTCCCTCGCTACCCCGCCAGCCGTCACTCTCCCGCCTCGCGCTTGCTTTCGCATCGGCAGGAGCAACTCCACCAAGGCCTTCTCAGACCTTTCCTGCCCCCCTTCCTTCCCATCATCCCGCGACTCTTTCGATCATCTCCCCTTTGCATCTTCCTCCTCCTCCTCCTCCTCCTCCTCTTCCTCCTGTCCTCCAACGTCCCCTAGCTCCCCTTCGGAGCAAGCAAGGTCCTCCTCCAACTCGATCCACCCATCTCACCCCGAGCTCGAACCTTGCTGCCAGCCCCGAAATCAAAGTCCGAGCCAGCTCCCCTCCAGGCTAGCGCGACCCGAAACGTTGCGAGTCTCGCCAAGGAGGAGGAGGAAACATGGTCCGAGCTCGAAGGCGTCCCAGCCAGGTCCTCTCTCATGGGTGGGCCAAGCAGGTCTCACACCGGATCCCGAGCTTGCATGCATCGCGAGGGACAAGAGGTCGCTCGTCGAGAGGTTCAGGAGGTTTCTCGATTCGACCGTCATGTCAAACGAGAGGAAGTCGGTAAAGAGCGGACATGCCAAGTTCAGCTGCAGATCGTTTCACGCCCAGTTCCTGCTGCACTCCCTCGCCGTTGACCGGAACCGGCCCCACCCCTCCTCGTCGAAAGGGGGAGCGAGGGAAGGGGCTCTTGGACCTTGTCAGTCCTCTCGATGGATGAATCACGACGGCCAGGAGCGGACCAAGGGGAAAGGGAGGTCCAGCGAAGTAGACGAAGAGATGAGCCAACTCTTGGGGTTTTTCGAGCCAAACCCGATCAGGCCCGTCGCTCCCCCTCCGAACGAGTGGCTGGATGAGCAGGTCTCAAAGACGTTGAGGGTCATGGTCAAAGAGTCTGGGGTCGATGGTATCACCTTAGGTTTCCTCACTCAGCTGATCCGATCCTCGGCTCAGCTTGGAGCCACGAGGACCCTGGAAGAGGCCCACCACGTCTTGAGATCACTCCTGTCAACCCAAAAGTGGAGGGAAAGGCTGACGAAGCTGTCGGAATCCAGTTTCAATCATGCTCGGCACCAAGCAGAAGCGAGCCAAGGCGGTCGTGTGGATGGGGTCGAGGATCAGACCCCGTTTCACCACCTCAGGCACAGAAGGGTCTACCTGACCCTCATGACAGCCTTTGCGAGAACCTCGAACTGGAAAGGCGTCGAGGAGTGCTTTCACGACCTGCAGAGGTCCGGAGTCTGCCACGACGTCAGGTACTTTCAGCTCCAATTGATGGCCATCTTCCACAGGCGCTTCCATCAGAGCTCCAATCACCACGGCCGCCGTCAGGAACATACGGGGAGGCCGCTCTCGGCTGAGGGTACAACGCATCTGAGATCGCCAGCGCCGCTTCTGGAAGACATCTCGAGGCTCCGGGACTCGATGGATCGGGTAGGGATCCCGATCGACGACAACTTCTTGGCCACCATGCTCTACGGCCTTGGGCTTCCGCTCAAGAGCGGGATGAACGATTCCCTATCAGTGGAGGAACTCTTGTCTTTCGCACAGGTGCCGAGAGAGATCGCTGACACGTTTCTAAAGCAGAGGGAAGGGATCAAACAAGGCCATCACCAGCGACATAGAGACGGCGCCGGTGAGAGCGATGAAGTGGCAGAAGGAGGGAACATGGGCAAGGATGGAACGGGAGGCGAATGGGATCACGAAAGGATGTCAAATGCCCTCGTTCAGGTCGAGATCGACACCCTAGCAACCCTCAAGGGCAGGAGCGGAAGGGGTCTGATGGGACGCAAAAGCGGAGATCCGGGTCGCCTGATCAGCTTGATCAGCCTGATCGCCGAAGGGATGAATTCAAAAGTGGGAGGTCAGAGGGAAGTGATGCCCGTCGTCGTCGGGATCAAGGTCCTGGTTCTCAGGGAATGCTTCGGAGAGGCTATGGTAGCGTTAGAAAGCCTTTTGGATGTGCAAATCGAAGACATCTTGCCACCGAAGTCGGACAGATCCTCGGAGGACTCGGAGGACTCGGATCGGAAAAGGCTCGAGACGGAACTCAATCTGCGGAAGAGAAGCTCGGTCATCTTGGTCTTCTCCAAGCTGATGGCCAAAAAGGGGAGGAAGGATAGGATCCTCTCGTCCCTGAGGGTCTTGGACCTGGCGGCTTTGAAGGGCTTCCCTCTAGGTCTATGGGATCAGAGGCTGGAGTCGGGAAAGATCAAGCTGAAGCACCATCGAGAGGATGAGGAAGACCTTCGCGACCCGTCTTACACTTGGGCCAGGCTGTGGCAAAGGCTGACCAGGGCCTGGTCTTACGAGACGAGTTGGGGGAGAAAGGTGCCCGGGATGGGGATCTCAAGGGATCCATGGCAGGTCGCTTCCAAGATGATCGATCTCATAAGCTGGTCCCACCGACAACTCGAGGTCAGGAGGCGCATCGAAGTCGCGGGAGGAGAAGGTCAAGGTCAGGTGAACGGAAAGGAGAGGGGGCACGCATTCGCCGAACGGATCCTTGAAAAGAGGGTCTGCAAAGCCATGGTCCAATCCTCGCTGGTAGGCTTTCGTTCTCCGCAGTCGAAGTCGGATCAAGCTACCGAGAAGAGGTTCCGAAAGGTCGTCGACCTCTTCTACAGATTGAGACCGAGGCCAAGGGTCTGGCGATGGGCTGAGGAGGCGGTCGTCGATTTCGCCGAGCGGGAAAAGCAGCTGTGCGTGCGCCCCGAACTGGTCGCGAGGCTCAAGTCGGCGTTGGAGGATTGCAGGCAAGGTAGGTGGCAGCCCGGAGACATTCGCGCAGCCACCTCCTCCACTCTCCCTACGGACCCCCTTCATCGATACGAGGACGTCGCAACCGATCTGACACCGAACCAAGTCCCGAAGGAAATGAGGGGAGGACCCGACCGGATCGAAAGCGGGACCCAAGACGTCACCAGGAAGTTTTCTCCGAGGCGGGATCCAAACCCGACCAGAAGGTTAGCGAAAGCACGCAAGGTCGGGCCGCCCGAGGTCAAGACGAGGCGTCTCTGGCCGAGGCGTCGAGGTCCTTGTCGGTGCATGTCGAGGCAAAGATTCGGACGGGGCGGAATCGGGAAGCCTTGGAGTCGAGCCACATCGAGGCGACGAATCAGCCCCGCCTCGTACCCCTCTGTCCCCTGAGATCGATGTATCCTCTCATAGCGCCGCCGGAAAGTGAATAGACTCAGCATTTAGATTTGATTCTCCATTTGGCCTCGTCGGGCCCAGCAGAAAGGTGGTCAGAGAAAGTGTGATGGAAAGAGACTGGCTCTAGAAGAAAGGTCCAAGAGCACGTCTTTGGAAATTCAGGTGCATGGAGCTGGGCAAGAGAACCTCAGGCTCGTTGGCTTCGTTTGTTGTTGGGAGGAAAAGGAAGTCCGACCTGTTCTGTATTGTGACGTGTCGTTGTGGTGGCTCTCCTACCACTGTAAAAGTATAAGAGGCCCAGGTCGAACGCAAGGAGCTTGCCAATTTCCTACCCAACTTTCCACACCTTTCTCCTTCGAATCTCAACCCTCTTTATGAAGATCTCCTTCGCGATCCGTACAGCCCTTCTTCTGAGCTGTTGCTACCTAGTGGGAGCCATCCGAGAAACCCTCCATCTCAAGGACCTTCTTCGAATGGAAAGGATCCCTATGGGCAAGGATGAGGAAGATTTCTCCCTCCGCATTCAGACCGACGATCCTCCTCGGGGAGAACACCTGGTGAAACTTCATTACTGTCGACTTCCTCATGAGGTCCCTCCGAGGAGTGACGTGACGCTCCAACGGGGCAGAGACGAGAAGGAGGTTGTGATAAGCTGGCACAGGAAGGCGAAGGACATCCAGATCAGCACGTCCGGTGGTTGGGAACACATCTTTGAAGATTTGAAATACGATTACCGCAAAAAGTCGTGGGAGCATATCAATTATTTCCAAAGAGCAAGGGATATGTCGTTCCTCTCCATCACCGTTCCTGACAACGAGGATTTTGTGTACGTTAAAGAGGATGACTATCCATTCTAAGATGGATTTGTGACACTCAATCTAAAAAAACCAAAAAAAAACAAAACAAAAAAAAACAAGAGAGCAAGAGGAGAGAAGGGTTTATAGACCATATAAACCACCTGACCTAAGAGATCCAGAGGTCAGATAAGAAATCATCCTAGATCAGGAGACAGTACTGATTACCAGTCAGGTAAAGTGCTCAGTCAACCAAGTGACAAAGCCCATGTCACGAAGAGGAAGGGAGACAAGCCCCTGTCAAAAGCTAGTCAGTGGACACCAGGAATGGATAGCAATAAGCCAGAAGCCTTATAGATATCTCTCAGTCAGCCCAGAAAAGACAGGTGACTAGCTCAAACTCAGGTTCACCCCCTCCAAAAGATAGGCTCAGGCTGCCCAGGAGGAAAAGGACATGGACCAAGACTCGGATTCAGAGACCGACTCCAACGCCTCAGCCTTCACAGGAAACAAGGAGGTCTAACGCGCCTACGAGGGTGAGTCCTTGACCTTTACCAGGTTCAAGATCCTCCCTTTCTTCCAGGGTCAGTTGGCCCCGAAGGACCAGAGCATGGTGTACATCCTCGTCAGAGGACTGGGAGAGGACTCTGTCAATCTCTCTCAGGTCGTGCTCCTGGAATGGCTGAAGAAATCAAGCAAGGTCTTCAAAGGGATCTGTAGGATCGACCACCTTGGGATCTTTGGCCGCCAGGGGGAATTCGTCGTGCTCTGGAAAGCTCAAGGTTTCCTCAAAAGCGGCCTCACCCTGGCCACCCTGAAGGATTCAAGATTCAAATTTGTTGACCCCCAGGCCATCCCCACCATCATGGAGCTCATCCCTGAATCCCCAGAAGGTACGATCTGCCTCAAGGCATCCAACGGAGGGATCCCCCTCCTCCCTAGGTCTCCAAGAGGTAAATCAATCCATCCTCAAGGCCTTCTCCCACCCAACGAAGAGGGCCCATGACAATCCCTGGGTTCAGGGTATCATAGGAGCAATGAGGATCAAGAATACAGCCACTGGCATCGAGAGCAGTACTCTGGTGATCACATTGGAAGGCAATCCAATGCCTAGGACCAGCCTCCAAGAGTGAAGATTGTCGTCTCACCATTGAGGGCCTCAATTCCAGCCAGGTGGTCTTTGTCCTGCCCAGAGTCTGCAATGTTGGTGGGGATGAAAAACATTTCAAGATGGGCTTCCAGGCTCCCTGTCAGATGACAATCGACACCATCAAGACGACCAAGGCTTCTCAGACCCCCAAGCCAAAGTGTTTGAGGAAGGGGTGATTGCGGGATGACTAGCGAGAGTGCCAAAGTAGAGAGATCCAGTTCTGGGTGCATCAGGATGAGATTGGGAGAGCTCGGATGAGGAGAGAAGGAGTGGTATGCTACAGTAATGATGATGACGGGAAAATTCCTTATTATTCCATGTTCTGACGATGGTGAATCGTTCGCTATTTAAGTCTTCTACATGTCTGCGTTAGAGATGATCGTTCTGGTCATCGTTTGCTATGGGAAGTAAGGGGAGAGGTAAAGGGATCACCAAGTTCTCTGGCGGTTCCTGTAGTTCTTACCATCTTCCGCCTTCTTGTCATGTACCTGGATCCTGACATCCTGACAGGGAGGAAGATCTCCTATCCCTGCTCTGACTGTCCCATAGTGTTTGCAGGCAGGTTCGCGCAAAGTTCTTCAGAGGTAACTTACTCGTTATTAAGGGAACCTCAGTATCATTCATCCTTGGAGTTCAGGTTTTGGGGTGTAAGGCCTCGTTCCTGGCGGAGAAGGACCTTGTTCTGTTTCTGTCTCAGAGATCTCCTGAAAACCCCAGGGAAGTAGGAAAATTTTCATCTGTTCCTAGGTCATGGTTTCGAGGGCGTTCACATACAAAACAGTAGTTTTGAAGCATTTTGGCGGTTGAAAGTAGAGATGTGGTGGTGGTAGTAGACAGCCTCGCAATTTTACTAAGTGTCTTGATCGTTGTAGCACGTGATGAGATCGGTGATCTGGTCGGGTGATCGCACTTGACTGTCCTGATCGGGAGATCGCCTGAACAGGGATCGATCGAGGGAACTTCAACACCAAGACCCAAGGACCAGGGGGAGGTAAGACAAGGAAGGGGGGGGGTGGTGCCCCTCCCCCCTCCCCTCACCTCCCACGTACTCTGCGGGATATCCCAAATCCTCACCCCAACGTAGATCCTGCTTGACATGACCCCTAGGGGTATTCCCTCGGCTTGTAGGAAAAGGCAAGGTAGGTTAACTCAGTCATGCTGAGATTGGTAACCCGAACCCCCTCCGGCCCCCCACAGACCCTGACGTGGGCTCTGCCTGCTCCGGATCCCAAGGGACTCCTTTTGACCGGATGAGTGCAAAGGGTATTGACCCTGCAAAGCTGAATAAGAAAAACCACCCGAACCCCTCAGCACTTTCTCGAAGCTTAGAGATTCCTGCCAGGCATCTTTCAGTCTGGGCCTTCTATCGGAGATGGACCGAATGGGCAGGGGGCCCGGTCCTTCCGAGAGGAGCAGGACGAGCCTAGGGTTCTCGGGATTGGGTGCATGGTGGTGGCACTGGAGCCTCCTGAAGTGAGCGGGGTTCGGCATGGATCGGGAATCGGATGAGCATCAACTCCTTTGCTGCATAGTTTCATGCGATCCTCTGGCTATCGTGTCTCGAGGGTTTTTGTGGAGCGGCCTTTATAAGCCTTTCCACTCTCCCTCCCATCTTCCTCCACCACGACCACGACCACCACCTCCCCCTCACACCTCACTTCTTCACCCTTTCGACCGTCTCTCTCCCTTGAGAATCAACGCTGCCAGAAGGAGCTCGACAGAACAGCCAGGTCAAAGCCAATTTTCAGCCCCTTTACCCACTTCCCTGCCTCCGATTCCATCCTCAGAAACCGCCATGCAAGCCACTTACATAGAAGGATGCCCGACTTGCGCACCTGGCTACGAATTAGTCAGGTACGAGATCACCGCCGAAGGAGGTCCATGTTCAATCACTTGCGTACCTCAAGGCCACTGGTTGCTCGTACTTTCAAATACGACTTCGTTCGTGGTGGTCTTCCTCTCTGTGTACATCGTAGTCGCACGCGCAGCCCTCACCCGCAACCGTAAGTTCTAGACAGGACACCCGATTGGGACCTCTTTTTCAGTTCTGGTATTCAGCGAGCCAGCGGGCTCGAGCGAGGAAGCTTTGCCCAGTGTTTTTCTCAAAAGCGGAAGCAAGCAGAGTGGCTCTTGGACAAGTCGAAAAAATCATGTTCGAAATTGGTGTTGGACACTTGACTGGTAGCTACCCTACATTCTCCTGATGGATGCCTCATGGACTCATCCCTGGATCAACATCTTCCTCTCCATTCTTTGCTCTTCGCTCCTACTTGACCGCTCCTACGTGACCCTCCAACACCGTAACATCTGCAATACGCTCGATGAGGGCTCCATACCCGACTGAGAGAGAAGCATCCGCGGCCCACATCTGCTCGTCCCCAAGGACCAACGAGGATTGCCTCCACTGCCGTTGAAAAAACGGCATCGCAGAAGTGAAAAAAAAAAGCTGTGTGACGTCAAAGCCAAGGTTGGGATTGTTCACGTCCCCCCAACCTCTCATTCCGCAGAATGATTTGCCAGCAAGTGATCATTATCATGCATGACGGAACGTCCACGTATTGGGTCGATTCAAATCTCCTTCGATGCGTAAGGATTGAGGACCGAACCGGGAAGCCATCGAGAACGAGACTGGACGGGTTGTTCTCATGCCAAAGCGAAACCGAAAAGTCCTCGAAATTAAGGGGAAGAGAGAGAGAGAGAGAGATCATTTGCTCGAAGGCATATACGCATTAAAAATGAAAAGGGGATTTAAAGGTTCTCAAAAGTATTTGAGAAGCAGAGCAATGACGAAATGCAGTTGGTGTCGGCCCACACTCGGAATGGAGGTGTGGCACTTGGGATGAGGCAGTGCTAGAACCAGGAAAGAGATGTAGTAGATGCCATGAAAGAGAGTTTGGAAGGAGAGGGGGGGGGGGGGGAGAGAGAGAGATAGAGAGATGCCATGAAAGTAAGGTTGGAAAGGGGAAGAAGATTTGAAAGAGGATGGGATATGGCATGAAAAGAAGGTGGGGAGATTGCGACGGGGGCCTGTGGTAGAAGGAAGCAGGAATCGTCGAAAATCGCGATGAAGGGTCCCAACCAGACCATTACACGTCCGACCTCTGCAGTCTGCCAGTCTATATAGAAGTTTGGGAGGCAGGCTTCACATCTAAACAAGGTGTGGATAGCAGTGAATGCTGTGCAGAACATACTTGATGTAAGTTGCCATTGATACGAAAGGCACCTCAGATCCTTCGTTCAGTCGCCAACATCACGCTCCCTGCGTTTGTGCCCTTTTCTCTCGGTCTCGAACATCCTTCTCAGCCAATGCTCGTGCTCTTCTCTTGTCCTTGGTTGCCTTTTTACCTCACCACCGTTCACTCTCTTATCCGAACACGCATCCGTTGTTCCACAGCACCGCACCGCCTTTGAGTGTGGTTCGACGAAGCAGAAGAACGAGAGCGCGCGCGATGCCATGATCCATGCAGTGTCTTCGCACCCTTCCCCCATGCTGCGATGACAATGTGAGTATGGTAAGGGTGATGGCCAGAGTCACATCAAAGGTGGTGGATCTTGACCATGTGTTGCTCTGCCCCTACTCGTACCTCGTTCCTCGAGCCACACCTCGAGCCACACCTGGACCTCTACAGGCCCGCATGATTCTCCTGTCGGCTACCTAGATGATGATAGCATAGTCTAGGTGGCATTGGGAAGAGATCCGACGCCAGATCAGCTGAGGGCGCCAGTTCGGGTGACCACTGCATCTTCAGCACCGTACACTTTGGACCACACTAGGCTGCGAGGAACATTGAAACAGGGAAAGCTCGTCTCACACTTCCACGCGAGGTTGGACGTATGCCCTTGTGGCATGAGAACGTTCACGATTGCTAAGGGAAGGGAGAAGGGAGCTTCGACAGGTTGATACCGTACGGCGAAGAGATACTGTAGGGGCAGATGCAGTACTGTAGCAGGTTCCAACACGTCACGAAGGGACCCGCGGACGACCCTGGTCTCCTCACAAACCTGAACCGTCGGCCCACAACAGATCCTTCCGCCGGACCACCACATCCACTTCCATCTCTTGAGCCACCCCGGATCGCTTCCCACTTTCAGATCAATGCATCCCCTCTCTAGTACAACATCCGATTCACCTACGGCAACCTGATGAGTCACGGATCAGTATCACCCCCAATCCAAGTGAGATCAGCCTTCTCTCACCCGATCAGGACCCCATGGGTAACAGTTACTCACGACTTTGATGTTGGCCCAAAATTCTTCCTCTCGCGCATCGAGCACACGTGATGAAGGTGGCCATCTTCGGGTGTCTTGACCCGTCAACCAGCAGCTGGTACAACAAGATCTGAGCATCTTGCACGCCCCCTTCCGAATAAAGGCATTCGATGGATGATGTGGAAAAGCAGCGAGTGGGGACATCCAGCCGTTGTGCGTGTTGCTAAGTAGGCCTTGGCTTTCAAGTACCGCATCCGTCGAACTTCGCCGTCTGGTTCTCTTTACGCCCGCAATGGAACATGCACCCATGTCATTGGCGGTGACGTAACAAAGCTCAAGGAACCATCATGGCCGCGGTTTCGAACCGATCCCAGTCCGAAATGAGAACGAGATTCAGATCGGGGAGCGGATCAAAGTCGGATGTTTCTCTTGCTCGATTCGATCGGGCGCTCCTTCCTTCCCGCGGAAATTCCTGCAGCCCCCAAGCGCTGTGTGAACCTCTTGACCCCGTCCCCCACATTCCCTGCTCACAAACAACGTGCAACGTCAACCTCGTGCTCATTCTAGCTAGAGAGCGGGAGGGCAGCTTCCTACGCTGTCCGATACCGAAGATGGACTAGCAGGGCTAAAGTTGGTAGGGTGTGCGCAAGTTGAAGTTGCAACAATTCAAAGGCGCGAGGGGTGGGGTCTAGGGTGAGCCTATCCACACGCTAGGCGCACAGATAGGTTCAAGTCGCTGCAGCTGACGACAAGACCATGGCCTCTGTACTTCTTGGAACGTGGCTCTTTGGTTCGACTGCTGCCAATCACTGCATCGAAGAAAAGTGACCCAGTGCCGAGGCCTGAACACACAATCACACTCATCATGAAGACGAAGATCGTGTTCGAATGCTGAATATTTGATGCGCAATAACCTACAGCTAGCTACACGCTGCGAGCGTGGCTCTGAAAATCTACGAGAAACAAAGCGGATGAGAAGAGGGATGAAACTGGTTAGATTGGTCGTGTCGTGAATGTTGTGCTTGAGCGCAGCATCTATGGCGGTCTGTGAATGTTGGAGACGTGACTCGAGAGTGGAGTCTTTTGATCATGACTTTGCGAGGAGAGAAAAAGAAGGAGAGGGAAACAAAGCCTAAGCCCAGAGGGCGAGGACGGACATGGCGATGATACCGATGGTAAGCGAGGAGGCGGCGGCGATGCACCTGCCTAGCGAGTTGCGCTGCATCTGCTTGTTGTGGATGAAGTCGGCGCTGAGCAGCTCGACGAGCGCCGTGTAGAGCAGAATCCCGGCACTGACGGCGTGGAAGGTACCGAGGGTGATGAGCGTAGCCGCGCTGTTGCCGTTGAACGTCTTCCTGACACCGATGCCGATGGCGACACCGACAGGGGTGGTGAGCACGAAGAGTGTACCCATCGACAGCTTGTAGGAGGTGCTCTTCCACGTGAGAAGGGAGAGACGAGATCCGAGCGCGAGACCCTCAAAGAGCTGGTGGAAGGTGATGGCGATCAGCAGCGCGACAAACCCAGCTCCGGTGGCGACACCGAGCGTGACACCGATGAGGATCGAGTGGAAGATGATACCTGCCTCGATGGCGGTGACGTCCCACTCGGCCACCTTGGCCTGGGCGTAGGTCAAACCGCCGTACTGACCCGCGTTCTCCTGGGGAGAGGAGGTGCGTTCGAGGGTGGAGTTGGACTCGCGTTTACCGACCGAGTTCTCCTCGACGGATTGCGGCTGATCGTGGTTGCAGAGCGAACCGGTACCGGTGCGCTTCCTCAGGGCTCGGAGGAGGAAGAAATCGACCATGAACACGAGCCAGACAGCAGCCATGGCGATGGCCGGACCGGTGGCCTCGTACTTGAGCTCACCGATGCACTCGTTGGCCCAGTACATCATACCGTGGCTGAGGAGGTGGACGAAGGCAGTGCTGATGATGACACCGGTACCAAAGTGCCTGCAGATGAAGAAGATCTCGTCGGCCCAGCCGCCCCACTTCCTTCCACCCGAGTACAGGGTGATCGGGAGGTAAGTTCCAAGGGCGGACGAAGCAAGGAGGATGAAGATGGTGCCGATGTGCAGACCCATGTCGTACGACTCGAGCGGAACGAGACCGCAGCCGTAGATCGCATCAGGGCCGTGCGAATGACCGGCGTGGTTGTGTCCATCGTGCGAGTGTCCACCGTGCGAGTGTCCACCGTGCGAGTGGCCAGAGTGGTCGTGTCCATCTTCCTCATCACCGTCGCAGTGCCAGTGGTCGCCGTGCAAGTGGCAATCCTTTCCGACTGGGCTAGCCTCTACAGCGGCGGCAGTCGCGGTCGTGGTGGCAGGGCCATCGCAGTGCCAGTGGTCAACATGGAGGTAGCAGTTCTGTCCAAGTGGAGAGGGCTCGACGCTGGGTGCAGAGCTAGCAGCGGTGGCTGGGGTGGCAGCCTCCGCTCGGGTAGGGTCGCAGTCCCAGTGGTCGATGTAGAACTCGCAGAAGCCTCGACCGGTAGGCGAGGGGGCAACGACCGTGGTGGTGGGACTGCCGTTGAGGGTGACCACGGTGGTGATCGACTGAGCAGCGACCATGGATACGCTGGCTGCGAGCAGCAGCACGGCGGCTTTTGCCTTTACGAATCCGAACATGACGACAGGCTACGTAGAAGAAGTCTTGAGCGGAGAGACCGGGATGGGTGATTCGTACTGGAAGGAAACGGATGCGAGAGTGCTCGGTTCCTTAAGTATCCTCTGGCCATGGGATGGAGAAAAGACGCCGGTGAGTAGATGGCTCATCAAACAGTGAAGAAAAAAAAAAAAAAAAGAACAACCATAAAAATCAGAGTCCTTCTCTCTGCGGTCTCTCATCGCAGGTCCGCTACGAGGCCGTCTGGCCTCTTGATCGTTCCTAGTCCGTTTTTCGACTCTGAGGGTGGCTGTCGCACTGTTCAAAAAAAAAAAAATATATCATTCAAGTTGCTGTACCTGTATCCGGTCCCCACCCCCCACGCGGTACCTCACACTCCCTCTAGACAATCGATGGGAATTCGCATTCGAAGCTGAACCTCTCCTAAACATACCCACAGTTCGGTGCTTACCCCCTGGCATGGATGGGCGAGTGGCGAGGGCGAAGTGGGTTTTGGTGGGGTGCATTATTTTCTTGGCAACGAGTGGAGAGAAATTTCTACCCGAAGGGTCGTCGCTTTGCACTCTTCCAATCAGACCCTTTCTTCCACCTGTGTCGACTTCCGCGACAATCTGAATGGGCGACCGAAACGTTTCTTGCCGAGGTTCAATGTCAATCCTTGAGCGAGACATCAAGTGGAGGTGAGAAGAGGAGGGGCTCGAAGAACGGTGCAGCCAAACGTAGCCCACAAATCGTCGCGCGTCGCGGTAACTGGCAGGGTCGTCGCCAAGACTTTTCTTCCTTTTTCGGATTTTGGTTTTTGCAACACCAACTTCGGAACCTGTCAAAGAAATCTTCACTCCCACCTCACCCTCCTCCC
>KZ820070.1:0-24360 GCA_003144235.1 Violaceomyces palustris | reverse complement strand
ACCAGGCCAAATACCCTGGAGTACAACAGTTTGTTGATCAGATCAAACTGAATCTCTTGGCTGCTCAGGACAGTATCATTGCAGCAAGAGTCCTCCAGACACATCAGGCTAACAAGAAAAGATCTGAAGGCATCTCTTTCCAAACTGGTGACTTGGTATATCTGTCAACCAAGAACCTCAAGCCACCATCAGGAAAAGCTCCCAAGCTAGCCCCTAAGTACTTGGGACCCTTCAAGATCCTGGAAGCTCATCCTCAACAAGACTCTTACAAGCTTGAACTGCCAATTGAACTAGTAGCAAGAAAGGTCCATCCAACCTTCCATGCAAGTCTTCTCAAGCCTTTCATTGCCAATGATGATGACAGGTTCCCCAAGAGAGAAGTTCTAGCCTATCATGACTATGGCTTTGGAGCAGACACTAAGTATGTGGTCCAGGCAATCACTGACCACAGATGGACTCTCAAGGGGATCAGCTTCTTGGTAGAAAGGTCCTTTGGTGATTCTACATGGGAGCTCCTCTCCCACTATGAAGAGCTAGAAGCATTAGATGAGTACCTCACTCTTATGGGGGTCTCTAGTGTCAAGGAACTCAAGAAATAATATAGAGGAATGAAAAAATTGAAGGAAAATTAAAACAACCGGATCAAGGAGCTAAGGACATCAATAGAATCTACTTTTTGACAGCTTTCATTTGGCACTATTTTCAGCTCAATCGGGTGCCTGGTCATGGAGCAATCTGCAATTTTCTGAAGGGCTCAGAATTCCCAAAATTTTCAAGCGTGTCCCTGTAGTCTGTCGGGTCTGTCAGGTCATTTGGCACAACTGACACGACTGACACAACTGACATGATTGGCCCAACTCATCCCTCTGCAAGGCTCTCAAGAGGATTATATTCTTGGCAAAAACCATTTCTGACACTACGTCAGCTAGCTGGTTGAGTGGCAGATTATCTGTCATATGGATATCAAGCAGGGTCAGAAGTGTACATGGCCCCGGGTTCGAACCTGGCGAGTCTCGCATCTCCACCTCTCCTAAAGGAGAGGTATCGGGTCACACGAATGTATTTCATGTTTCCTTACAGCCCCACCAGCTTCGTCTACCCCTATTCCAAACCATAAGTCCTAGAGACTGGGGGGGTTTACAGCATTGTTGTGGTTCTTTTCTCTTTTTACCTTTTGCCACCATCCATCACCGTTCCATCCTTGCTCAAGCTACTTTGATGACATCCAATCTCAACGACCCTCAAGAGCTACCATTGGAACCTCTGGAATCTCTGGAGGAACCGCTGGCCCAATCCAGGTTTGATGTTGCACAAGTCAGATACATCTCGTCATACCTTCCTACTGTCAAGAAGCTCCCCAAAGGCACCAATACACTCAAACTGACTAAGGAGCAGAGGAACAAGTCTTATGGTCAACACTGTTCCTCTCGCAACCAGGTCAAGCTTCATATGCATGAACAGTGTCCTCTAGTTCTCGCCAAGGACCCTGTTATGGTTGAGACCCACCTCAAGGAGCTCAAGAAGGCAAAGTTGAAGGCCTCCCGCCTGGATTTTAGGTATCTCACTGAAATCTTCCATGTCCTTCCGCGTGGACCCTTTTCTGGGACACCATATTGGTTTCCTCAACTCACTGCCAAACGGACTGCAGAGATCTCCTGTGCCTCTGCTACCACTGAGGCACCCATCCCCAGTCCTTTATCGGTCTCTCAGGTACTTTCCTCTGCTAGCTCTCATGCTGAGGAAACAGGTTATCAATCTTGTTGGATCTGACCAAGAGGATTCTGCTCAAATTGTTAGAGCATGGTTAAATCAGACCACCGCAATCTAGGCTATCAAGTCTTAGCCTACCAATGTACAACTCAGACAGATCAAGAATGTGGCGTCTTCTCTTTTAGAGATTCCTCCAACCAAGTCCCCCTGGTCATGTCACTATTATCCATCGGACTTCTTCAAGATGAATCATGATCAGATTGCTACGGTCCACCAGGATCTACTTGAATTTCTCAATGGATCACCTCCAACAGGAAAGGTTTTCTCTGCATGTGACCGAGCCTTCCAGGCTTCTCAAGCTAAACAGACAGCTAGCACCTCTCAGTCTGCCCAGTGCAAAAGTAGGCTTGCTAAAAGAAATGCAGCAAAGATCACACCTGTCTTGGCTAGGAGAAAGGCTAGGAAGTAAATCCCCAAAGGATCTAGAAGGGGAGGATGTAAGGTTTCTGGCTTTCCTGCTTCGCTTGCCTGGTGCTCACTGACCAGGCTTTGTTAGATACTTGTCTCTCTTCCCTATCCTGATCTCTGCTTAATCATCTTGCTGAGTCAGCACTGTTCCTCTCCCTGTGAACTTTTACCTGATCAGTGATCAGAACGTGTCCCCTGGGCAATTCACTGGCTTAATCTCTTAGATTCCAGAAAGTGCTACTTGGGTACAGGAGTGGATGGATAGATGTGGAACAGAAGATGAAGGGAAAGAAAGAAGAGAAGGGTTTATATACCATGTGGACTACATTACCTCTGAGATCCAGAGGTCAGATCAGAAGTCATCCTAGATCAGGAGACAGTACATCAGGTGAGGGGAACAGAAAAACTATACAGTTCTGATTATTTGACAGGTAAAAGTTCACACAGGAAGGAAGAGGAGTGACTAGGTCTTGTGACTCAGCAGGGAGACGAGCAGGAGGAGAGCCAAATCCTTACATCTGAAGAGTGTCTAAGATTGCTAGAGGCAACAAAATGTAGCTTCAATGCAGGAAAATCAAACTATAACCACATTGATGTTGATGATGTTTGTGTCACCTCTGCCGAGTCTCTTGATATCACTGACCTGTTGTTCAGACAGTTCCTCAGAGGAACACAGACCCCAGTGTAAGCATCTCTACCATAGTTTTCTGAATGCAATAGGATGTTCCTTAACTTGATCTTCTCAATTTGGGGGCAGTCGGGTAAGTGGTGCCACTCGACGCAACTGACCTGATTAACCCGGGTAACGAGGGCCACACGGATCCCAAGAGACTCGCCACCACCACGAAACATGCCCTCGTAAGTTGTAATACCCATCCTGGGCATGGGGATGGATGATAGTCCTCTCGCCAATTGCATCATCAGCTTCCATAGGGTGAGCTCGATTGCATTAGTCGATTCCCAACCCAGCTAAGTACTGAAACTGCTGTTCCTACTACCTGCCACTCAGCCAACCACTCTTCCTACCATGATCCAGTGCCCGACTCCAAGCCAATCGCTGACTTCCTACACTATCCGACCAGCCCTCGGTTCAGCACAGATTATAATCCCAGGTATGATTGAGCAAATCTGCATGCAAGAGCTTACGAAAGGAAGGATAGGATACAAAACAGTGTACCGGAATGACCAGGGGAGAGGATACAATCCTCACATTCACATTGATGAAACCGAGATTCTGAGAATAAATTAAGATCAGGGAAGAGGCAAGATGTCGAACTTCGATTTCCCAAGTATTAGCCCAGGGTGATTAGGAGGGGCATCCGACAGCTGGATTGATCCCTGAACATTTATGGGAGGTAGAGTATAGGCGTAGGGAAAGAAGGACGATGCAAAAAAAAGTATCAAGAAAAAGAGACACGGGAGTTCTCATATTAACTGTTTTCCATCTTAATGTCTCCCGTCTGAGTGTTATCCTGAGCTCTCGCCATGTCCGGACTTTCGTGAGAGTGTCGTAGAGGAGACGGCGCCCCGGAAGATTTCAGGCGAGGCCACGATCCTCTCTGCCTTCCCTCTCGCTGTCGTGATCTACCCCTCCCTACATCCTCGCCGCTCTGGCCGACTTGAGCACCGTTGGGATGGTCATCCAACCTTTCAAGGCTCCTTCCATCTTCCTCCTCTATCGGTTCGACAGACGAGCGGCGCGGTAATCCCGTCCGTTGATCATATCCACCGAGCCACGCGGCCAGCGAGGCAGGGGGCCCCTCGTCGCGCTCGCTCATCTTGTGCGAGGAATCTCTTTCACTTTGACCAGGCGAGTCAGATAAGCCAAGATCTAGGAAGTTCAGGCTGCCCAGATCCCCTTGGGCTGGCGCCGGACCAAAGAAGCCTGAGGCACCAGGAGTGTAGAAGTGGCCGGCCGGGACAAACCCACCAGCGATTTCGCCAATGGCCCCTCGATGGTCGCCCGGGATCGCCTGGTTGCCACACGCTGCTGCTGCCCTGCATCGCTGAAGTTCGTTCTCCAGATAGCTGTTGCGACTCATCTGCATGTCTAAAAACTGCTGCAAGTGGCGAATGTATTCGACGCTTTTGCGAACTGAAGGGACAAGGTTGGCCGTATCAACGAAGTTTTGGCATTAAAAGTCAGTTGGAGGGAGGTAAGGAAGCACCCGTCCGATTCACAGTCTTCACACCCTACTTACGAATGATGCCCTTGTTGGGCTTAGCTTGAGCAGCAGCGAGGGCAGCACTGTTAGCTTGTACAGGTGCCAGAGCCGCGGCATAAGCAGCTGCCGATGATTTTGGCATCTGATTCTCATCGTTCGCACTTGCCGCGGTTTCTGAGGGGGAGGATCCGGAGGCGGCCGCGGCCGCGGCGGCTGCAGCCACTGCAGCCTTGGCAGCGATTGCTGGGGCAAATGTGCCACTATTGCCACCTTGGGTTGATGTTCTGGGCCCAGGCATCGCCGGGGATGGAAACGGAGGATTCAAGCAGGGCAAAGGGTAAGAAAAGAAGGAGTCAGCACCACAAGCTGTTTGCCTTTCTCAGATGGGTTCCGAGCAATGAGTATCGTCAGTCAAACCGTCACAGGGAAACTCACGCAATCGCATCCAATAGCATGGCCTCAGGCAGTAGGGTTGCAACTGGGAAATTAGAGTTCAAGTTGGAGAAGAAGAAGAAGAAAGCTTGAGCAAAAATTCTTTTGGGAGGGGGGGGGGGGGGGGAAGTTGGGCAAAGCCAGACTTTCCAGCTTGTTGAAGCTTCCAATGGTGCACTTGCACTTACGTTCGGTGATCTTCTCGTTGATGTTGTCGCGTCGTCGCCTCTCCACAGCGTTGTGAGACTCTCTCCGTCTCCTCCTCTTATCGGCACTGCGGTTAACCGGAGGGAAATGATTCCAAGCGTTTACACTGTCAGTACTGAGGTGTGACTGATAGTATTCCTACTCGAAAGGGAGTAACAACTCACAGGCGTTTCGCTTCGGCCTCAGATTTGCTGGATGATGCCCCAGCGGCGTCATCTTCTTCTTCGTCTATACCGTCTTCATCTTCTTCAGTGACTGCGACCTTTCCCTTCGATACCATGGCTTGTTCACCTTGTCCATCCTCGCTCTCTGCTACATCCTCCAAAGCTCGGCCCCTCTGGGAGCCGGATGCCGACTTACTCATCCTCCGACCCTTCGATGCAGGTGCATCAGTATCATCACCCGACTCCTTGGCTCCGTGGCCTTCGCTCACTTCATCGGATCGATTTGGAGTGCCTTGCTGCGCAGACGTTACAGAGTCTGGTGCGCTGCCCTCTCTCAAAAGACTGTCGAGGCAGAATCCCTCCGGAAGTTCTCCTAGCTTTCCTAAAGCTCCGGAGGACGCCCCTGAGTCACCGCCATGCTGAGAGTAAGGTGGGAAGAGGAAAGGGTTAAACGCTTGAGCCTGTGACTGGACGGGCTGATGAGGCCCACCGTCGCTGATCGATTTAGGATGGGCCTGCTGACCGGGTTGCTGCAAGGGAGGCGTCTGCAGATGGAGGTGCTGCATACTTGTCTGAAAGGAGAGTGGAGTGGGCAAGGAAGACGAGGAAAAGCCAAGACCACCCACTTCCGTCGACTGGGGGTTCCTCATTGCTTGAGGCCAGTGAACGCCCTTCAGTTCCTGACTGGCAAGGAGGCAGTGAGGGTCGGACCCGGTTTGGCTGGAGCCGCCGTTCATTTGCTCCATCTGCCCAAACATGGACCAAGGGTTATTTCCGTTGCCGCCTGCTCCACCAGCCAAAGCCGAGAGAGGAGACCGCGTCTCCTTGTTTGGGATTGGGCCGACCGCTGCCGCAGCTCCAGAGGCATCCACTCGAAGATGGCCATTGATGGCGACCTGGGCAGCAGCCTGGGCTGCAGGTCCGATGGTAGCCCTACGGCTCGGCCTCGACCGACCCGACGGGGCCTTGCCAACACCGCCCCGATCCTGAGATGGAGACCGTTCCGCTTTTCTGGGCTTGTCAGGGGATAGAGCCTTGGTTCTGGACCGGCTCAAGCTTCTTCCGGCCTTCTTTCGCGGTTGTGACGATGCGGTACTGGTGCTACGATTGTGCCTTGCTTGGGAGGCTTTCGGCAGGCTGCCGGCATGGGTACCAAAGGAGCTAGGAGAGAGGATGCTCGTAGCGAAAGTCGACGCCGAGTCGCCATTGGACCCTTCTGGGGAATCGACCTCCTCCATGGAGACGCTGTCCCTCGAGCTTAGAACGCTTTGAGCGCTGCTGCCATGGTTGTTAGCAAGCCCAGAAATGTATTTCTGAAAGCTGCCGAAAGTGACCGATTGCTTCGGAAACATGTCGTACGAGCCACTGTGAGGTATGACAATGTGACCTTCGGGTCGGCTCTCTTCCTTCTGACGCACGTCTTCATGGATCAGTGACTCGGCGTCGCTGTGCAAGTGCGGGCTGAAGGAGTGGCTTTGAATAGCTGGCTGCTGATCGGTCATCATGTCCCTCCCTTCCGACAGCTGAGCCCAGAGGTCATCGCTGAGGAGAATGTCGGTATCGATGAAGCTGCTGGCGAGGCCGAGTTGGCCAAAGGCGACCGAAGAGCTGTTGGACACGTTAGAAGTCGCCTGGTGGATCGGCTGACCCGAGTCGCAACGTTGGGCAAAAGGGTCACTGGAGTTGATGTTGAAGCCTTGCTGCCTCTTCTTGGGCATGCCCGCACCAGCTGGCGCGAGGCTGTGCTGCTGCTGCTGAATG
Source organism: Violaceomyces palustris (assembly GCA_003144235.1). NCBI lineage: Eukaryota > Fungi > Basidiomycota > Ustilaginomycetes > Violaceomycetales > Violaceomycetaceae > Violaceomyces > Violaceomyces palustris. The sequence continues at coordinate 17,453 of KZ820070.1, read as the reverse complement.
ATGGGAGACATGGATGGATGGGAGGGGTGAGGGATGACCGTCCCACTTTCAAGAGAATGAAAAGCCAAATGCTAGAGCGGGAAGACTCGAGCCAATCCACAGTCGAAACGAAGTTGAGTGCGGCTGTTCGTCGCCGTTGCGCGCTCGGGTCTGTCGCGATGGTGAAGGATGAGAGAGTCGAGTCTGGGGACCGACCAAGAAAAGGTGTGCGTGACAGAACGAAACCCCTCCCCCTTGGAGATGAATGCGCAAGTGGGGGTTCAAAGGCGGAGAGGGTGGGTTGAGGTGTGCGTGCGTGCGTGTAAGTATTAGGGGGGGTGGGGGAGGGAAAGGGAAAGGTATATCGATGAACCGCGCTCTCTTCGCTTGATCACTTTGATCCCATAGGATGTTGCTAGGTCGGAAGAGGTGTGCTTGAGCTTGATGGTGGCGATTGGATGATGACCTGTGGACGGCTCTAAGGTAAGGTGAGGTGTGTTGGAGAAAGGGAGGTCACTTGCCGACTGCAGTCTGAGTTGGGTGAGGTGAAGGATCGTCGCACTGTGACTGTAAGAACATACAGCACGGTTACATACAGTAAGGAAGAGGATAGTCAGGATTGTGATTGCGATTAGCGAGTCCCCTCTTTTTCTTGCTTCGGGAGGGAAGGGGGGAAAGTGGATGGAGGGAGACGAGGTGGATGTGCTTAAAGAAAGAGGGTGAAGGGGGGCGTTAAGCAATGGAGAAAGGACCAAGGGAAGGGGAATGTAATTCTTTAAGGCGAAAAGAGCAAGGCTGGACTATGGGAGAAGTGGGAAGAGGCGGAAAGGCAGGCGCAGAAGTGGATGGGGAAAAGTCAGAGTGAGTCAAGGGGGAGGGAGGGGCCGGGTGAGGCGCCGGGTAAGGGTATGTGTTTTCTTTTCCTTTTCCTTTTGGTGGGGTGAAGGGGGCGTTCAAATCGACTTCCGTCACTCAGACTCAGACCTGTTTCTTACCATCCATCCCTAGTTGTAAGGTGAATCTCGATTGTTATGGTCTTGGCTGGTCGAGTCCTGTTTCCTGACTATGATTCCAAGGCAACAAAGCCGAGTCATTACCATTGCTCACCTCCATGACTCTGACTTCTCCTCCTTGTTTTCCCTCAATAGCCCCCCCCCCCCGCCCCCCCCCCCCACCCCCGGGAAGAAGGGGAGAACAAGTAAAAGAAGCTTGAAAGCATCAACTAGCAAGAATCGGGGAGCAAGACTTGAAAACTTAATTTTAAACGCAAACCTGAGCATGCTCTAGGTGTTTGAGATTCATCATTCACATTATTGATTCCAGAGTCGTAATTCGAGCCCAAAGTCGAAGTGCAGGTCTCAGTATCCAAGGTGCAAACAACCCGTCAAGATGGATGAGAACGATGAATTAACCGTGGCCTTTGGAAAGGAAAAAGGGCATGCCTTGCAAGGGCCAGATCATCAGAGAAAGGGGGAAAGGGGAGGAGGGGGACGGGCGGGAGAGGAAGGAAGGAAGGAAAGCAGGATGGAAAGAAGGAAGGAGAGGAAAAATTACATGGGAACGTTGGGGTTGGGGTGAAATGCCTGACATCAGAGTTAGTGTCAATAAACCCTGAACGAAAGTACCCACTCATGACTGTGAGTGTACCTCTGTCTATTAACAAACCCAATACGGATGGTGTTGCTGGTTTCTTTTTTTCTTTTTTCTTTTTTTTTTTTTGAGGAAAAGAGAAATGCGGGGGAGGAGGAGATTCCTCCAATTTACTGGATGAACATGCATCTCGGGAGGATTTGATCAATTTCGTCTCGGATGTAGCACCACCAATAAGAATCAAAGCTGCACATGTTTTTCGCAACTCGGATCGGAGAAGAAGCGCATTCACTAGACCCTCCGCCATTTTCGATGCTTTCATCCTCACTGAATCCGACCAGCTGATCGAACCGAACCAGAGTTCGACTCATGTTCTTCCCTTTTCGATCAGTCCAGGCTTGCAAGCTGCCTTGAGCGTTTGCTGCCTTTCGCGAAGGGGGAAGGTAGAACGTCCTCGGAGGCCAAGGACGGAGGAGTAAGGTGTATGCTCTGGTGCCAGCCCAAGCGCCTGTTGGAGTGGATCTCGGCCAAAAAAAAAAAAAAAAAAGAAAAAGACTTTCTAAATGTAATATATAAATTATAAACTAGTATCACATTTACAAATCCTAAAGTCAGTGTCTGAATCCAAGGTGCGAATATGTGGGGTAAACTTGGGGTGAGAGCAACGCGGGCCGGGTCTTCGAATTGGATCTGGCGGAGCTCCTCTCTTCTTGGACCGTGGTGTGTGAGGGAGTCGAGTCTCAGTTGCCGTGTCGACTTTGAATTACGATCACAAATCTAAGCGAACTTCATTTTTGGGTAAAGTAAGAAGCGATCAGATCAGCCGTTTTTCTATTCGAAGTCGCCAGCCTCGTTCAGTCCAAGAGAAGAGTTTGCTCCGAGTATCCCAGTTCCCCACTGGTGATCGAAGAAGAACCCATAAACCATTACATATATAATTCTTACCTTGGCCAGTATGCTACATACTAAACGATGACTGTTAAAGCACCCGGGGCTACGTAACCCCCGCCGACCGAGCCGAAAAGCTCCTCCAAGAACCACAAACTCTGAGCACAGTTGGACGACTCCGGTCTGCAAAATCCAACGCGATGACCTGGTCTGGGGTGACGGACTGCATACATGCACTGTAAAAACATACGTTCATGTGTTTGGCTTGCACGCACAGGTTTCTCTACCATTCACGATTGTGGGCCCCAGTCGCTCCACCTCTGCTCTTTCCCTCTTCGTCACTGTGGGGAAGTCGCTCGGACATCTGCTGCACGTCCAGAACGAATCTTTGAAACCCTACAAAAAGAGAGAATAAGAAAAGAAAAGAAAAGAAAAATGGACGAAGAAGAAGTTCCCGTCCTTTCGCCGAAAGAGGTGCATTTATGTTGGGGCGGTTGACTGCCACACCGCACGTTGTGGATGCCAACCATGCATCGTTCCTAGGGAGGCGCAACCAATCGGAGGGAGCCAGCCTCTAAGCCTATTTCGAGGTTGGCAGATCCGATTCGCGGCGAATGGGTCCTGCGCACCTGAAGGGGTTTCCGAGGGAGAGTGATGAAGCGTGAACAGTCATCAGTGAGTAATAACGAGTGGCCACGATGGGGAATCTCACAATTACTATTCACGAAGTGGAACAAGAGCTCAAGCACTACTACATCTTAACCCACATATGAGCGTGGCACGGGAGGAATCACATTCTCCTGCAAAAAGTCGCAGTCTGTGAAGGCCAGCACCGATCTGAGAGTGGTTTGGGGTAAAAGAATCTCCCGAGAGTCCCGCGCTTGGGTGCAGTCCTTCATATATCCACCAGTTCACACTCAGGTACCCCATGCACTTACAGTACTGTACTGTACAGTACAGTACCTCTCGAAAAATATCCGGACACGTCGCCGGCATCCAACCCCCCCCTCTCTCTTCCCCTCAACACCATGACTCAATCCTCATTAATCAAACAAACTAGACGGTGGAATCTATGCCATTGAACATGCTCTTTCAGATGAGCAGAAAAAGGGTGCATACAGGCTAGTATTGGGTTTCCCCGCCGCAACAAGAAAAAACCTCTTCCAACCGTGCTGGCATCGAGTCAATGGCTCTGTTCACAGCCCTGAGACTAATGCCATCCCACAGTCTTGATGCCACCTGGAAGAGCATGTGAGGATTTGTAGGAAGCGGCCGGTGAGCATATAGCATGTTCTTGAGGATCCCCCACATGTTTTCAATAGAATTTAGGTCAGGGGAAGAGGATGGATGCCAAAGCCTTTGGATATCGTTCTCCACCCTTGCCTGATTTGCCACAGCAGCAGTGTGAGCTGGGGCATTGTCCTCAACAGAAAGGAAGGCCTCTCCACCATGACGATGAGCCAAAGAACGTCGGGCATTGGCTAGGGGACCTCTAATAATCTGATCAGCATAGCGCTGTCCATTGAGGCCTTCTGCCCTAATCCATTGACCTCTCACCATGCGCCTTGGTGCTAGGCGGACCCAGAAAAGGCAGGTTTTGAAGTCCTGGGCAATCTCTGCCCACACCATCAAGGTCGTCCGTCCACTGCAGAACGTGGGGGCGATGAAGCGATGGTGATACCGCTCCCCAGGTCGCCTGCTCACCTAGATCCTCCGCCCTGTCCCGCCAACCTCAAGGCTAGATTCATCAGTAAAGAGAACCTGGGCCCAATCCCTCCTCTCCCTGTTCTCTCTGGCCCATCTCAATCTCTGCAACCTGATGTTCCTAGTGAGGACGGGAGCCCTTGCGGCAATCCTGCGATGTATGCCAGCTTCTCTGGTCCTCCTAATGAGCTAATACATGGTAACGCCTGGCAGGTAGCCAAGAAGCTCTTTCCAGCTCTCATAGGGGTGATTATTGATCGTTCTCAGGATGTGTCGCTTCTCTCTCGGGTCCTCTCTTCGTGGTCTGCCTGTGGACCTCCCTCTTTCTATTCTGCCTTTTCTCTGCCAACTTTGATATGCTGAGAAGACTGAGCTCTTGGGGATGCCGATCTCTGCAGAGATCCGCCTGTAAGACCATCATTGATCCCTTAAACCCACAATCCTCGCTCGCTGCTGAATTGTTACCTCAGTCTGATGATGTGGCATGTTGTTTTGTGCTATGTTCAATTACAAAATTGAGTCATGGTGTTGAGGGGAAGAGAGAGGGGGGGGGTGGATGTCGGCGACGTGTCAGGATATTTTTCGAGAGGTACTGTACATACAGAGCAGTAGGTACAATCATGAATATTTTTTTTGCTCTCATGCTGCCGAGTTCTACTTTTGTCTCTCTCTGCTCGTGTTTTTTGTGGGGTTAAAGTGACAAAAGAGAACGAAAAGAAAGACAAACTTTCTAATTGCGGGGTTGATCGACGAATAAAAGATTGGCGAGGTTGGCGTTTCCTCCGGGATTTCTCTTCTTGTTGCACTAACAGCTGTGACTTACAAGTCACAACCCCTGTCTTAACTACGATCTTTGATCTCATATTGAGTCGAATAAAATCCTCGCCAAGGGACTCCGCGGGGTAAAAGGGTCCACCCCGGTGAGGCAGAGGCAGAGGGAAAGCAACACCACAGCCACAGCCACGGGTTCAGCCTCGCTCCAGGGCTGCCACGCCCCCTGCCAAGCGCATGGAGAGGGATCATGGAGCATGGAACCTGTAAACAAAAATTGGAGTCAAGGGTGAGAAGGAGAAAGTCGAAGGCGGAGACTCTGAGCCTTGGACCTCAAGTCAGACCAAGTTCCGAGGAGAGTCCGAGTAAAACGAGTCCCTGGGCCGCACTCCGAGGCGAGTACCAAGTCTTTTGGTCTGTGGCATCGACAAAACTTTTTCGCGTTGTATCTCACTCCCTCAAACTCAAGCTGTCACGGTTGCATCATCATCACATCAGTAGTATCGAGACTCGGCTCAACATACTGCTCGCTCGTTCAGGATGCCGACCAGAACCATGCGATTGCGATCTGCCAATCGCGCTCGACTCCAAGCATGACATCCCACGAACGAGATCACGACTCGGCGGCTCTCCGACTAGATTGTCAACTCAGCCTTTCACTTCTCCAAAGTCACCCAACATGGCCATCACCTCAATTCCTCCGCGTCTTGCCCTGCTGATGAAGGAGACACTCAACGCGTCCCGTTAAGCTTCTCCTCCCCCTCCCTTCCTTCCCTCGTCACTCAAGATTTTTGCTTCATCCCAAATAAAAGGGATGGTAAATCCGAAGGATAGCCGTCGTGAGGAAGAAAAAAATCTGGTGGCTCGAGCAAGCCCGTTTGCTTCGGCTCTAACACAAGAGCGACTGGTGTGTGTGTGCCCTCTCAGAAAGCTGCCATAGCACTCGCGGATCCTACGACTGCAAGAAATTCGTGCACCATCCTTGCAAACCAACCAACCCCCCCCCCCCTCCCCTCGCCAAACAAAAAAAAATGGAAAAAATGAAAAGAAAATTAAACAAACACGCCTCTAGCGCTCCCTGATTCTTATGACTGTGTTCGGATGATAAAGAATGAAGAGAAGCTAGCTAGGACAATGAATGTCACATACAGATGGGTTCCGCTCCTCCCTCTCTGGTGTGAAAACCTCTCCCACGTCGGTCCTTCACATCTCGGGGCAGCTTGGAGAGAGCACGCGGAAGCCAATCCATCTTTGAAGGCCCCAAGCCAAGTGTCTAAGGCGAATTCCTTACATGAGAAGGCTTTTCGAGTCGATCATGTTCCCTATTGTAGACGAAAGCACCGAGAAGGAATCAAAAGAACTTGAAACGATGATCGTAACTGGTTGAGGCACGCGATGGTAGAGGAGGTGCGGCCTTTGGACTCGTGGATAATCAAGATGCCAGGAACCCAACTCCCACTGTACCTCATGTCTTGCGACATTCACCTTCTGACCAAGAGGAAGGAACCATCTTCAACAAACGATGATTTGTTCGAGAAACATAAATTGGTCTTTCCAGATAATTCCTCGTAGCCCCTGCCCTACATCATTCCTGCCTTCTTGAGGATGAGAATCTGTATGGACTGCCATCGGGAGATCCGACCAGATGAAATGCAGAAAGTTGCACACAAACGCAGTGCGCTCTTCTGGTTGATAAGCAATCCATCCCCTCAGGTGCTCGCCGACGTATTCTGCCACTGGCACGGCGTCCTGGCTGCGCTCAACCTTGCTGGATTTTTCCAGCTTCTCTCTGTGCGAAGAGCTATGAATCTCAGAGAAAGTCGGGAAGGCTTTCGAAAGTTTGGAGGGGTAGAATTTTGACATGTTCAGAATTCCGTCCAGATGATGGATTCGCCGGAAAAGTAGCATTGCGGGAAAAGGGACGGAAATATAACAGCAAATGAACAGAAGAAAGGGGAAAGTCCGCCCTTGAGAGAGAGAGCCCGAAAGATTTCTTAATGTCCCTTACCACGCGCCGAACTTGATCTCCCCATCCTCTGTAAAGCCCCCTCAGGGTAGGTTGAGGTCATGAAGATTGAATTGATCCAGGGGGTGTCTCGAGTGAGCCGGCGCCTCAAAGGGTCAAAAACGATCCTGTAAGTCTATGCTCCGAGGGGGGACAAGCCATGGTCCGAGACCAGGAGGGGCATTTTAGTTGGTCAGCACAAGGTCTTCATATCCGACCTTTGATGAGAAAGTTTGAGCTTCCTAAGGGGAGACCAGAAAGGACGGAGCCAAGCTACGAGTTTGTCAGTGGGCTGCTCGGAAAATATGTTGCGATGAGCTGATGGGGCTCTCGAACCTAGGATTCGCGTCATGACAGTGTGTCTGGTGGTGAATGGCCAGGGTTGGAGAGTGGGGGCTTCGATCTTCATGAGCATCCCTCCACCAATGGCTTGAGCATAAAAATACACCACCTCTCTCATTCATGATTGTGTGGAACTACAGTACCAACCGGAGGTTTCATACCACTACCGTTGAAGTCGTGCCGCCCCGCATAAATTTTCCTGTTTCGCTCACGTCGATGGCTGCGTATCCTCTCTGAAGTTTTCTGAATGGTATCAAAACGAACACAAACACTTCCCAACGCTGTCTCACTTACACTGTTGCACCCTGACTGGCTCCGCAAGCATGGCAAGAGCTAAGCTAAGCGTCGTACGTGCGCGCACTATGATCTGTCCCATACTGTGTGAATGGACGTAGATACAACTGCTCACAACTCGTATAAAAGACGAAGGACAGACCCACGATTGCTTCTCTCACCCGTTCCTCGCTGATGTGGGTCTAAGCATTCCCTGCTCGTGAAACAATAACAAGATACCTCAGCGCTGGCCGCTGCGACATTCATCCTTGACTCGCTTCGCTTTCAGCTTCAGCAACCTAGAAGGATCTGGTATTCTTCATACTAAGGAAAACTCCCGTCTCAAGACCTTGGTTTCCTCCTGGTTAAGGGCCAATCAGTTCGATAACAACGAAGAGGCCTCGGAAAGAGAGAGGACGACACAATCGACGAAGAAAAGCCAACATTAGCAGATCTTTGGTCACGATGCAATCGCTTCGAGCTCTTTTCGTATCTCTTCTTGTTGCCTCTGCCCTTGTCAGCTGCGCCCCTACACCCGAGCACGGTCCAATTCAGGCCTCGAGTGGCATACAGAGGCGCTCACCATTCGTATTGTTGCAAGGGATGGAGCCGGTTCGAACCCCGGCGGGAACCGTTGCCTTCAAAAGAGAGGATGACCCCCTCCCTTTGCTCTCCAGGGCGGGAGACAGAACTCCTTTGGTCATCCTAGATGAAGGCCAGTCCCTCGACGTTGAGGGTTGGCATGCGCTGTCCTTGCCGGTGGAGGAGAGAAGCTCGACCTTGCCAAGGATCCAGGAGCGAATTGTTTTGCAGCCGGGCTCTGGTTACAAGCCTGTAGATCTTCCCACCCTTTCCAACGGCAAGGAACTTCACATCTTGTAAAGAGCCTTAGTTTCTTGAACAAGAAACAGGTACCCATATCTGGGCTTTAGCTCACTCGATTCATGGTAAATACCGGATTGGGGCCGGCCATGGATCATGACCTGTTCCTGCTCCTCACAAACTATCTTTGATCGAATCAATCTCTGTCCATCTGAGACATAGCTTGGGTTTCAACCTTGAAAATCAGATGTGCGACATGCAATCAATACCTTGAAATAGTTCTACCATCGCAGAAACTCGTAAGATAAGATAAGAAAGAGTGTGAGAGAGTGTGGGTGTGTGTAACATACGGAAGGCATGCCATTGGGAAGATTCGACGTGGATTGATTCTAGGTTTGGTGCCATGTCAAGCCAAGCCCGGACGGGTGGCTTGCGAGCAATGCTCATCAGCTGGAGCGAAAGTGAGTGCGCGCCGATCGCAGCAAACCTTTTTCCCTGTAGTTCTACCCTTCGTGCCATAACCCACACCTTCCTTCAGTACTTGCTCTGAAATGCCAAGGCTGGTTGATCCACGGCAACGTCATCTTCGGCCTTCGACCACTTCTTCAACCATCCAAGGACTTCCTCGTGCCACTTAAGAGAGTTTCGGGGATTCAATACCCAGTGGTTCTCGTCTGGGAAGTAGACGAGCTTGCTGGGCACACCTCTTCTCTGCAAAACATTGAAGGCGCTCAAGCCTTCTGACTCGGTGAGACGGTAGTCTTTCCCGCCGTGAATGACCAACTGCGGCGTCTTCCAGTTGCTAGTGTGCTGCTGTGGGGACCACTTTTCGTATTCAGACGACACTTCCCATGGGACGCCACCGAACTCAGCTTCGGGAAAGTAGAGCTCGTCTGTCGAGTAGAACGTGTTTTTCGTGTCAAAGACACCATCGTGGCACACGAGGGCCTTGAAGAGCTCGTCGTCGTTGTGCCCTTGGAGCCAGTTGATCATATATCCTCCATAGCTCGCGCCCGCTGCTACGACGCGCTCCGAATCCGCCGATGGCATCACGTCAAGCACATAGTGGACGCCGGCTCGTATGTCGTAGTAAGGCCTGCCTCCCCAGTTTCCAAGGATCGCCTCCGTATACTCTTGTCCAAAGCCTGTAGAGCCGGCGGGGTCCAGGGTGACTACAAGGAAGCCTTGGGCGGCAAAGACCATGGGGTTCCATCGGGTAGACCAGCTGTTCGTCCAGGCGCCTTCGGGTCCTCCATGAATGAGGACGGCAACAGGGTACTTTTTCGACTCGTCGAAGCCTGGGGGTCTGATGATCCAGCCATGCCTTTCCTGGCCTTCGGACCCCGCGTAGACGAACTGCTCGGGCTGAGGGCCGAAGTCGACCTTTCCAAGTGCGTCACTCTCACGGCCGAAGTTGGTGAGGCGTCGGATCTCTCCACTCTTGCTGACCGAGTACACATCGTTCGGCGAGGTCAGGCTCGAGCTGGTGATGATCAGACCACCGTTCTTCAGGGGCTCGATGGAAGATGTGCCGCCCTGTGAGACGATCTCTTTTGGCTCGTCCGAGGCCAAACCTTTGGAGAGGTGGTAGGAAAAGACCTTATCCTGCTCGTCATCCTCGGAGAGGATGTAGAGGGTGGAGCCATCGCGGGAGAATACGAGTTTTGAAGGACTGGAATCCCAAGCGCCCAAGATCTCTTTGTGCCTGTTTGTATTGAGAGAGTAGGACTGGATGATGCGTCGGTCAGACTCAAAGCCATCCTTCCTCATCTGCAACCAAAGAAGGGATTCACCGTCTGGGGAAAAAGTGGGTGCACCAGCCCAGCCATGCTCCCCAGAGCTGACTTTCCGTGGCGGCTCGCTTGCATCGAGTGGAGCGACGTAAATGTTTTGCTTGGTGTGCCAGGCTTTCGAGAGCCTTGGATCCTTCGAGGTCCATGCTACGAACCTGTCGGACAGGGCGAAATCGTCGCTTCCACCGAAGGGGGGCACGGGGCATTCGAGCTTTGTGCCCTGCATGAGGTTTCTAAAGCCGCTGTTAAAGTGCCAGGTGGTCTCGAAGCCCTCCTTCTTCTTGCTGAGCTCAACGGAGAAGAGCTGGTAGCGTTTCCTCGGGTTGACCCACGTGTCCCAATGACGTACCATGGCGTCCTCGTAGACCTTGACCCGGTTCCACTCCTGTTCGATCTCGCTCTGGTCGTGAGCCAGCACATTTTCGAGTTTCCCATCGTCATAGACGCTCGCACTGAAGACGAGCACGGCGCTCGTGTCGCTCACCCTGACGATTTGGATGTTGTCGACGGGGGCGGGGAAGGCGCCGATTCTGAAGCCGGGATCCTTGGGGTCCGGAGTGCCAGCCGAGAGATTCTTGGCGTAGAGCGTGTCACCGATGAGGAAAGCAGCCTCGGTGTCGGAGAGGTAAAAGCCAGAGGTGGCGTTGTAAGCGACGGGCACCACGGGCTGACTAGTCGAAGAGGCGGCTGACGTCGAAGTGTCAAGGGAAGAGGCAGGTTGGAGGCCCTGGGACGGAGAGAGGGCGATCGAGTAGAGAACCTTGGAGGTAAAATGGTCCTGGAAGCTGTAGGAAGAGGTGCCGATCAGGGCCGAGGTCGACTCGGGACTGACAACAGCGGTGCCTGGTCGAGGAGCGCTGATGAGTCTCTCAGCGGTGAGCAGATTGGCAGGGTCTGCAGCAGAGGTGGCAGAGGCTAGGCCAAGACAAAGCAGAGACAAGCTTTGAACCAAGCCCAGCCAGTTGGGGAGGGCCCTGGTCATAGTCGGCATGCTTTGATTTGCTTCCTACGCTCTGTTGGGTCGCTTTGGAGATTGAAGGGGAGCGGAGCGGTTATAAGGCGTGGAAAGGAGGGAGAATGAGATAAAAGAGGGAAGGGGAAAGTCCAGTGGGGGGGAGGGGGGAGGGAGGGAAGTAAGGGAGGGTGGGTTAAGTGAGGGAGGGGAGAAGGGAGACCGGAGGCAATTGCAGATGGGCCTTGGTTTGGAACGGCACCCTTTCAGCCGTCACACAAATCCCATCATTTCTGCAACAGTCAGCTAGCACGTTGGCTAGCCAGTCGCAACTCGCAAGTCCGAACACAAAGCAACTTTGTCTAAAGATGACTACCATCCGAGCTTTCATAGCTACAGGGAAAGCCAGAAACAGTCAATACACTGTGACTGTGACTCTCAGAGGCTTTCCTGTCACGCCTTGTGAGTGTATGAGCGTCTGCATTCCGTTCCAGTCATGAGTGGTCATACAGTATCGAGGATGACCTCCTCGGTCACAAGGCAAGAACATGTGTTCTCGCGATTCTTACAGTGATCACATAAGTGTGGGTCAGTCGGCTCACTTACACTAGCGCTCACGCGTTTAACTTGTGTAGTGATCTTCTCTTTCCTCTCGTTGAAGTCACCAGGTAAGAGTGTGAGTAATAGTTTTTATTCTGTTTCATGCTTAGCCGCCTGAGCAAGGGCCGGCCGGTTGAGCGACCTGACGATCACAAGGAAGGTAGAGTGATCCGTGAGCCGGATGTGAGTCACAAGTGGAGGGGTTGTAGGAAATGAGGAGTTACTGTATGTACTGTACACTAGGTCTCTCACAACCTACACCCTCACCCAACCTAAAAACGGAACGCATCCTCTCGAATTTGTAGATGAGACACCTTTAATGAGACGTGACGCGACTTGCGCGTCAAGCGTCCAAGACTCGACTCCCCCAAGTGTGTAACTACCCACCAACCACAATCTCCTCGAATCAACCAGGGTGGTCCGTGTAAAGATACAGTAGGATGCGACTGTTTCCATCGCTGTTCTGTATGCAATCGTAATCATTCATCTACAGTCATGGTCATCGCACGCGTACACGATCAGAATGGGGCATTCAATAGTGATTGCTCTGGCAACGGCATTCGGCTAATTCCTGCCCATAGTGCCCCGGGCGGAAAGGTACGAGGGACGCTCACAACCAGCCTTCTCCATTATTCTCGATTGGCTTCCCTCTCATTTGCCTTCCTTGGGCTTCTTGACGAAGAAACTCTTCAGACTTTGCTGGCCCTTCTTGGGCGCCATTGTCGTTGGGGCTGTCGCACTCGGTTTCTTGCCACCGTTCACAGCCGGTGTCGCTCCTGCTTCCCTTTTCGTTCGCGCAATCGCCCTCTCCTTGCTAGCATCTGATCCAAACTTGGATTGTCCATCCCCAAGACTCCTACCATCGAACTTGACCTTCTTCGCCAAATCTCGGACTTCAGGGTCAGACTCCTCGGAAGAGTAGGACTCATAAACCTCAATGTCGCGAGTGACTGAAAACGAAGGAGGGAAGGGGGAGGCAGGGGAGGAAAGAGGAACAATCGAGCACGTGTGGTTGCACATTCCAAGGGGAAAATTGGATTTATTAGTAAAAATCTGAGAAATTGAGCTTTCTTTCTGATAGCAGGGACGACCTGGAATCCGGAACTAGGTTGTGTGCAAGAGGACGAAAGGTCAAAAAAAAAAAAAAAAACTCAAAACTCACCAGTGTAACCCTTCTCGTTCTTTGTCCTCTCCTTTCTTAGTACCTTTCTTTGCTTTCGCACCCTCTTTTTCGGTAAGCTTGCAGATGTTTCGGTGCTCTCGGCTGGTTCCTCCACAGCTATGGACGGTTTCAAGGTTTGTCCGGGCCCTAGATGGGTTGCACGTCGATCGGACTTGGATGTCAATTTTTCTTTTCTTTTCGCACGAGCCCACCTTGCTTGATCCTTTCCCTTCCATTACTCTCCATCAAAGGGACTAAAGACGCTCGAGCATACAACTCACCCGGATCATCATCCACCTCCATCATTTCTTCCAATGCTTTCCGTTCCTTGTCCTGCTCTTTTTTGCTCTTTTCTACCTTGATTGCACCGCTGTCTGCGCCCGTCTTTGGGCCTACTTCAAGACTTCCTATCCGTCCCCCATCTTCGTCGCTGTCGCTTTCTTCGCTATTGCATCCTAACAGTGCAACCCTCTGCTTGGCTCGTCGCGATAACTTGACCTTATTCACAGAGTCATCGTCATCTGAGGAGCTATCAGATTTCCGCTTTGATGTCGGGTTCATCTCTGCTTTGGTTGGCTTTGCCTTGGCCTTGCTCCAGTCCAGCCCAGAAACGTTGGATTTCCCCATGCCTCTAAGATGGTCGTTAGATTTATCGCCTGCGGTTGGCTTTGATGTTGTTCCTCCCTTCTCCATCTTTGGAGTTACTTTGCTAGACGCTACATCCTTGAGCATCGGTGTTGGCTCGCTGGACGGCCCCGAGGCCGGATGGTTTCGCTTTGAATGTTCCAGAGATGACGATGAACGAGGATCCTAGGGGTGAATAGATGAAAGAGGACAGCTGATGGAGCTAGGGTTCAAGTCAGAATGGGCCTAGAACTCACGTGGTTGTCCTTGATGGATGGGCTGATGATCACTCCTAGCTCGCTCCCTCGGGTCGCGCTTTCCCAAGCGTCGACGTACTTCCCCACCTTATGCAGATCGTGCTCGACCGATGTGAGCAGGCTAACATCTTTCAGGGGACCGGCTTGAAGGGAGTAAATGTGACAGGACGTGATGTTTGAGAAGCGCTGTCTGGCGGCTAGTGTGGAGGAAGAGCAAGTAATTTCATTCAGCCGGATTCTCTGGGACGTTAAGAAAGGAGATCCATGCTCACCCTGCAGTTTCTCCTCGCTGACAAGCAGCAAGGATTTGGTCTCCATAGCGTCCGGGGCAACCAAGGACGGATTCGGCTGGGAGGATCTGAGAGTAGAGGATTCGGTGCCCCGACCTGCCATGGTGCCAATGAGGATAAAGGTGGCGTGGGGTCTTTGTTGGGAGGAAGAAAAGGAGTCGTAAAAGGATTGCATCGCCTTCTTTGCTTGATTGACGTGGATCCGCCTCTCGCGACTCATGAGGCGGTAGGTGATCTAAAACAAGGTGGCGAATGGGGAGCGGGGAGGAAGGGAGAGCATTAGATTGAGAACAGTTTCGAAGGGGTTTGCTACGCCTGGAGAGCGGAGGCCTAGAGGGGATGATGAATAGCCTTGACGGCGAGTGCGTCTCTTTACTGACCAACTTCTTGTTCTGCTGCACCCACGATGCGAGAAAGTGGGAGTGATCATCACCCATATCGGAGGTCTCTTGCCGACTGCTCTAGAAATTTGATGGAGGTGGTGACGGATCGACGATAAGGGATGCCGAGAGGGTAAAAAAGAGCGGGGTCGGCGGAAGGTGATTCTTTCCTTGAGTGGGGCCCTGCAGCAGAGAAAGGAGGATACTTGCAAGCTGGTCTGACATTCATCAACTGGTTTCGAACAAGCTTTCTTGATCTCCCTACTGGGTGCTTTCTCTTGCTTTCTCCAATCTACGCGTGACGCGACGTCCGTCTCTTCTAATCCTCCCGATGCGATGAATCGGAGCCAAGCGTAGTTAGTAGAGTCATAGTAGTGTCTTGTCGGATCGGGTATCCCCTCGTAACCTGCTGCGGGGTGAAGAAAGGCTCACCTTTTAAATGAATAGATTCAGATTGTATTCTGCAAACTTATTTTTTTCTCCCCTTTTAGTTAAAATTGCTGTTTGTTAAATTTTAAAGAAACATTTTGTTGACTTCCGAGGCCTTTTTTCTTTTTCTCTCTGCTTTGCTTTGCCTTGTTTTCTTTTTCGGTCTTGCCTGTGGAGAGCAACACCGTTGGCCCTCTTTCGATCGAGAATTAGGAAAAGAAATTTCTACCATTTTAAATCCCAAGAGATCCCACACAACCGTGACTCTTCCTAGCTGGGATTCTTACTTTGATTTTTTAGTTTTCCGGAATACAACAGGCCCATTCGTGATCTGATCCCCTCACCAACCACCTTCCTCACCTTGGTCACCATCTTACTCCCTCCATCCTTTTTTGCCCAAGTCACTCATCATCACTACTCAGACATCCCAGCAGCATCGTACGTACACACGCATACACGCATACATACGCAAGCACACAGACGCAAGCACAAGCACAACTACACACCATGTCGAAACCGGATGCCGATGCGAACGGCACCGCCACGGGTGAGTTATACCCGGCTTTGTCTTCCACTCGTCTCCTTACCCCCTTCGCCTCACAACTTCTGGTCTCGAGTCATTTTGTCCACCTAACACTTTTCGAAACTCTTTCGGGTCAGGCGTCAACGATATTGCCGAGAGGATCACCGGCCTAATGGCAAAGTCCAAGGAAGGTAAGCTTTGTGTCCGTCGCTTGGCCTTCGAGGAGAACCCGCTTGACTAACCGCCCCATCGCTCAACCTCAACTGCCCGTTCTCCTCCCCGCCACCACCACGAACCAAGCAGCCGAGCCAAGTGCAGAGTCCGCTAAAGAAAGTGAGACATGACTCGGGCCTATATCCTGACAAGCAGCCATCCGATCTCCAATTCTGATCAGGCCCTTGTGATCATCCTACTCTGCGATAAATTCGCCTCCCTCAGCTTCCGACCTCCGCGAGCCTGAGCATGAGGTTCAAGTCACCCTGGCTGATCAGCAAGCCGATCCCAACTCTCCGCTTTTCTCGATCAAGTCCTTTGAAGAGCTTGGCTTGTGAGTTGTGGTCTTTGCCCCTTGCTTTTTCAGATTCGCTAGCTGAACCTTCTTTCTTTCGTTCCTCTTCGCCCGGACGCGGAAATGCATGACGATCCTAGACACGAGGATTTGCTCAAAGGGATCTACGCGATGAAATACTCCAAGCCATCCAAGATCCAGGAAAAAGCACTTCCTCTTTTGCTTCAGAACCCGTGAGTTGAATGTATAGGTGGAATGTGGGGATGGGACTCAGACTCCACTTTCTTTTCCAAATTCCTTCCAGAATGCTAAGCTGACAGGAATTTCTCCTCCCTCAAACGCTCAGCCCGAAAAACATGATTGGCCAATCTCAGTCGGGAACCGGAAAGACTGCCGCCTTCGTCTTAGCCATGCTTTCCAGGATCGAATACTCTCTTCAGAAACCGCAGGCCATCGTTCTTGCCCGTAGGTTCTGTCTCATCTCTCTCCCTCTTTAACTTGTCGTGAATAACCCTCTGCATGCTCGGCATCTTACTGGAACTGCTTTCAAACTTACAAAGGTCCTCGATTCCTTTTCCTCTTCGCGCCGTATCACCCTCTTTGTCCTCTTCTGCACAGCTTCTCGAGAATTAGCCCGTCAGATCATGGAGGTTGTTCAAACCATGTCCAAGTTCACGAAAGTCAAGACAGCGCTCTCGCTTCCCGACGAAGTAAAACGTGGTGATAAGGTCGACGCGCATCTCATCGTAGGGACGCCAGGAAAGACTTTTGACTTGATCAAGTCGAAGAGCATCGACACGAGCGCAGTCAAGATCTTCGTCCTGGACGAGGCCGACAATATGCTCGACCAGCAAAGTCTTGGAGAGCAGAGTATCAGGGTGAAAAAGTGAGTCCTCTCGCAACTTTGGAAGTGATCCATATCGTGAACAAAGGTTGAACAAGGTTTCGCTCTTCATTAATTGTAGCACCATGCCCAAGAATTGTCAGCTGGTACTCTTCTCCGCAACGTTCCCAGATCACGTCCATGAATTCGCCCTGAGGCTTGCCCCTGGAGCAAACGAGATCCGTCTAAAGCAAGAAGAGCTCTCCGTAGAGGCTATCAAGCAATTTTACATGGACTGCAAGAACGAAGACCACAAGTATGAAGTCTTGGTCGAGTTGTATAATCTTTTGACTATCGGACAGAGCATCATTTTCTGTGCCAAGCGAGAGACCGCGGATCGGATAGCGCAAAAGATGACCGCAGAGGGCCACAAAGTGGACTCGCTCCATGGAAAGCTTGACACTCAAGAGCGTGATCGTACCATCGATGCCTTCAGGGATGGTAGGAGCAAGGTCCTGATTTCCACCAATGTTATTGCTAGAGGTATCGACATTCAGCAAGTCACCTTGGTCATCAATTACGACATGCCTCTTTCCCCTTCTGGAGAGGCCGACGCTGAGACCTATCTTCACAGAATCGGTAAGTTTCAGCGAGCGTGCTCCAGCGTAAGCATGTCCGCCCACGACGATGGGCGGACAGATTTCAACGTATCGATGCACTTTGTATCCATCTCCGCCC